>JAOBRG010340825.1:0-14514 GCA_027574985.1 Umimayanthus nakama | reverse complement strand
GAAGCGTCGAAAGAAAATCGTTTGAATAATGACAACATTCACTTTTTAAAAGGTCCAGATTTGCATCTGCCAAGAGAGGGTCGTCTTTAACTATACGAACGAAGGATCTCATTGGATAAAAGACAATTATTGTTTTTTGTTGTTAAAGCACGCAAACCTTAACAAAGAATGAAAGAAAAAACAAAGAAAGCGTGTTCGTAGAGGTAAGCTTTACTGCCAAGAGACAGACCTTTTTCCCCGAGGATATCGTTTTCTCGATTGTGTTTTCAAAATATCTTAGAAATTGATCAGGCGAATTGTGTTGGCGATAGATAATACCGCAAAGAATATTTTTCTTTGCCTTGAGACATGTTTCTATCCAGAGAACTTGGAATGCAGATGTGCACGTCTTTTCTAGTATTACATAATCAAGGGCATTGTCAATGAATAATCCCCAACACTCCCAGAAGCTAAAGGGGTGGGAACGTGTTCAAAGTTATAGCCTGGAATTTTTGGAATGCATTCATCTGCTACTACGTTACATTACACTGGACTTGAAACGGTAATTTTGGTCTCTGTTATGCCGATTATATCAAAATGGAAATCAAATTCATCTAGCTTGACTTCACGAACGTGTGCGCAAAGCATTATTAAGTTGATATTCCAACAAACAGCACGTGCTGTCTTTAGAAAACACACTATGGAAAACCCGACGATCACAGCACTGTTTTGTTGCTCCCTTTCTCAGCATTTCACCTAATTATGGCAGTCACAACAACATGGTAACGAGGCACGTCAACACATAGGCCCCAGGTCCCCGAACAACACCAGTCGGGGCGAAGAAGGTCAAGGTGTGATCGAAAGCTTCCCAAACATTTGTTTTAAAAAAGAAACTTTGGTTATTTTCATATTATTCAAGTTGACTTACAAGTGACATTGATCCCTGGTGCAGAAACAAGCCGGTGGACGCTTTAGTGCGGAAAGAAAAGAACCCAACGGTGCTTCTTTTCGCTAGAGGGATTGCTTCCAGCTCAACAAAACCGTTCATTCCTGTAAACGTTGCCATACGTACTGGCTGAAACAAAAGAAGAAACTTAACTTCAGTAAAGATGTACAGTTCCAACTTTATTACTTATAACCAACAGAGAGAAAAAACGGACTCCTTTTCTACCGCTCCACGATATCACGACAAAAATAACCACTACTTGTCGTCTATAGCCATACAAGTTTTGACTCTAAAGTGTGTGTCTTTGACCATTATCTAGTGCCAAAGGCTGGTGCAGTAGTGCCTTGGGTTGAAAGACTTTCAAACGACCAGCTCTCAATACTTTTCTCCAAACATTCTTTGTTCAAACGTTGGAAGAAATGTAGCAGCTCATCTTTTGGGATTTTGGATGAGTCCCTTACTGAAGCCAATATTTATGACAGAATTCTCCCAAGTGACGCATACTAGAAGGAGGTAAAATTAAAGTACGGGGAGAAAATCGAGCATCCAGGGGGTCCAGGGACATGCGCTCCCGGGAATTTTTTTGAAATTCTACAACCCTTTAGTATAACTGCATAACTTGCATTTACAGGACACTTTAGAGGACAAAAGGAATCTAAACTAGTTTCTCAAACAGCCTTATTCCGCTAGTTTCACTTCATAATTCACGATTATGTCAAGCCATTGAAGAGAATGAATAGTTACTGAACTGCAGAAAACACGGTTTGTTATTCAGATTATATTCTAGTCCGTCAGTTTTTTTCAACCATCAATCCAAATAAAATAAAAATGAACAGCACAAAAAGCAAGTGCTGAAAACATACACCAACGACATAAATAGAGTTGAACATTTGAAGAGGCAGCTCAATGTCACAGAGATTCCATCCCTCCCGTTAAGGCAAAACCCACCCGTTTATAGGGATCGTGTCCGTCCTCCCGTTTTTTGTTTAGTTCGAAAGAGGGTCAAATTTGTTATACTTATTTCTGAAATCGAGTAAAAATTCAACTTAAAACGCCAGTTTGTTGAAGCAGCTAATAAACCTGAAAAAAATTGTAAATATTCAGGACAGATTACGTTCGTTGCTGACTTTAAAAACGTTCGTTCTTCTGTTGAGCTAAAACGTCACAAATTTTGAGACAAAAGCTTTAGAACAAAATCACGAGAACTTGCACAACCTCCCGTTTTTTGTCTCCGAAGGTTGGAATCTCTGTGTGTAGCAAGGGAAACATACGTTTTTCGATCAGGTTTCCAAGATTGTGTTAAGTAAGAAGTAAGCAAGAAACACGTGTATCAACGACGAAGCCCCACCTTTGGCCGACATGGACTGTGGTATCCAGACGAACCATGAATGAACCCGTCGTTAATAGGATCCACGATAGTTGGGGCAGTTGATTTAAACAGCTTCACTTTATCTATACAGCCATCAAAGCCCAACGAAGTGCTGAAACAAAGAACAAACTGTTCAACTACTGTGATTCAGTGAGGCTTGTGAAAGATATTAGTACTGGGGTTTATACATATCTTTTTATCAATATACTTGTATTGAGTGTATTCAGTTTATTTGTTCTGCTTCTTTAAATTTATGCCAGTTGAACTTACCAAGGCACAAAATTTTCTAATGATACTAATACCTATTCTACAGCTTCTTGAAAACCGTTATCTACCAGGTAACGAGGAGGGTTTTGTTGGCGTTTGGGCTTGCTATGCTGTGCTTTTGTCGGCCATTTGTGTCAAAAACTTACAGAGGTTGTAGATCTACAAACAAGCAATTGTGCGTACACCATATGTTAAAGTAACCAGACCATAGGAAAACGACATTTTGTGTATGCAAATTTTTATGAATTGACACTCGGACTTGATCAGCTTGACCCCAGCCACAGATGATACATTTTCTTTTAACAACAACAACAACAACAACATTTTATTAACAAAATACATAATTTTACCGTTTTATCATACCCGCTTATAGCGTTGCTAGCCGAGGCGGGCAGAGGTTAGTTTTGTACTAAATAAATGAATAAATACATTTACAAATTAAATAAGAAAGAAAAAAATTATTATTATTATTATTATGGCAAATAAGGATACTTGAAACATATATGGATGTTGATATAATGATGTGATGGAGTAAATGTAAGATGTTACTGTAAAGGAAAACTCATGAATATTTTCAATTATTAAAATGTCAGTAATTGTCTTGTTCAAGATGTGTAGTAAAATGATGATAGTTTAAACTTCCCTTGAAGGTGGATTTAGTTTTGTTTTTCACTGAGGCCGGTATCTCGTTTCACAATTTAGCACCACGAATTTTGTATTTTAAGACTGAATTTCTTACTATAGAGGCTGTTAGCTGCTGAAGATCTAATACTATAAGTATAACCATCAGATCGTTAACAAATAAATTTACAAGATCTTTAAATGCTTAAAACTTAACTGGAATAATTGACTTTAGAAAAGTGGTGTTCATTGTGGCTGAATAAAGGCAAATTCCTGAATGCGAAGCACTGGATCTTTTTAAACTTCCGAAGTACTTTCCTTCACAAATAGTCAAACTCGTTTTAGTTTTTCAAAGCAATGCAAAAACAAATTTGAGATGAACTCTTGGTACATGCAAGTATGCCACGTTTTTTACCAATATGGCACGTTATTACTATCTGTTAGAATTGGTATCATGTTTTGAGAACATCGACTGTCCAACATGCTTTTCTCACGGGACGCCTCAACACACACGCTCGTGCGCGCACACATATGCAAAGGAAACGGAGCCGAATCTTAACTCGTCGCATCATGGCACAAGAATATGTTTATTAGAAACACACCACTGGTGAATCCATGCCAAACTCCATCCAAGACCCATACCAATGGCCTAATTTTTACACCAATTCACTACTTAAGCTCATTGGTTGTTGAAGATTTTCCAAAAATATTCAAAAACAGTAAAAAGATTTCTGAAAACTTTTTCAGTACTTTCTGAAGATTTCAAAGAATTTCCGAAGATATTCCGAGAATGGTCATTCTCCATTGACATTAGGATTGTATTCTTCCCAGTATAGAAAATGGGTAGGTAAAACGGTAAATTGAATAACGAGACTTACATGTTTGCGAGCGGTTTTGCGCCAAGAGCCATGCCACCAATAAAACCATAACTTGGCCAAATCGCTTTTCCACGAAATGATATCATCTCTGTCATCATATCCTGGGCGCCGTCTGGCTCGTGCAATTTAACCTGTCCCCTTGATTCATCCACTGATACAACAACCATGTGATCTCGTCCATCATTATAAAACTTCCTTGAGTATAATGTGGCAATTTCTTGATTTGGTTTTGTGTAAGAGAATGCTATTTTTCCACCCTTCATTTCAAATGCCTGTATAAAAAGGAAGTTCAAAGTTAATTTATTTTTATTAGTAAAATTATTATAAATCAATGTTGTTTTTACTATTTTGTTACTATTAATACTATTATATTTTTATTCATTTAATATTATTATTACGACTTTCGTCGATAATCTGAAGGAGGGATCTTGGATCTGACAGCAAGATAGAACTGGAACTTTGCATGACCAGCGAGGACTGGCGGGACAGGCGTGCTGCTCGGCTGAGGCCACCATGATTGACTGTTTATTATTATTGTAATTATTATTATTATTGTTGTTATTATTATTATTATTATTATTATTATTATAACCAATATTTTCTATTACTACTATTATTATTATTATTAATAAAATATTATAACTATTACTATTATTGTCGTTCTTCTTCTTCTTATTATTATTATTATTATCATTATCATTGCTTTTATTTTTATTATTATGCGGACGCTCTTCATGTAAAACTATTTCGTTTAAGGGGAGTAAAAAACAAAGGCAAACGAACAACAGTTTTCAAGAAGATCAGAAAGTTTTTCTCTTCTGAAAACCACTTATTCAAACATACTTTAGATCCGTGAGCCCGCTGCTATATTCAATGAAAGGCTTTTAAATACATGTCCTTTAACCAAAATACCATCCATGAGTGAACTTTGAAGTTGTACAAGAGTGAATTCATGACCTCCACTTTGTTGAAGACCGTCGCAATCTTCAAGGAGGTTTTGCACTTGTTTTCCGCAGGTAGCATAACAACAAAGAATGCTGAAAAACGGTCGGGAAATTGTAAAGCTTGGACAACGAGAATGAAAACTGATCAAGAATGACCAAAGAAGGAAAATCTAATTTGCTGACTATATCTGCGCGTTTTTTCTTCATAACAAAAAATATTTTAAGTTATCTTAAGGATTCTCTGCGTATACTGTTGTCAGTCTTTTTAGCCGTCAGTCATTGAAATTTTTTCTTCTTGAACTATTGATATATTATCTTGTTGTGAGACAGTTCGACATTTTGGATGAACGGCCTAAATACATGGCCGGCAACTCGTACAATGCCTCCGTTAACACGACTCAAACAAGAAACGAAACAGGCAGTACAAAAAAACGCGCGAATAAAAACCTAGAACTTAAGAACCTGTTACGCTAAAATTTTGGTGAGACCCCTTTTACATGAAAACTTGTTAAGGCTAGAATTTGAAAGCGTGTTCTTAATTTGTCAAATAGAGTTAACCATATTTTAGACGACGGGGGGCGCAAAGATTCGTATCTTCGCAATTAATACTTTGGTGTCTTTTCATAAAATGATCGGGGAAGACAATGGTATGTTACCCGTACTAGTAAAGCCGTTGCCATGGCAACTACTTTTTCAAAACCTATTTTTGACAACTCCTACCCAACATTTCATTAAGTGCATTTTTTATTTTATGTTTTCATATTGAAATGCTTAATTTAAACAGGTTAGAAACTTTTTCAATGCTTTGGGTCAATTTCTAGTTGATTTTGAGCAGATTAAACTTTGAACTTTCCAAAAAAATCCAAGATTGTCACCATTAAATCAACTTGGCGTCCTGTGACGTCATCATGACATCGTAAGATACTAATTAAGTACCAAATTGATTGGTATTCGCCATTTTTACGTTGTGCGGGAGAATTGGTCGAGTCGGTAGGAGCAAAGCATGCTGGAGCGATTTTAGGGGACGCCATCATCAAAATTTACAGCGAGGAAGGCGATCTGATTTAAAACAAAATGGTAAAAGCGAACTGCTGTGTGCCGGGGTGCACTAATAACTGGAGAAACTCTCCTGACATGAAATTCCAGTCTTCCAAGTGATCCAAAAGTTTTAAAATGTATGAGAAACTCATACGAAACAAAATTCTCAAGGTAAATTCTTCGAGTACTCGCATATGTGGTGCACATTTTCCTCAAGGGGATCCGGGAGAGAATGTCATGAACTCAACTACCCTCGACATTTCCTTGTTCTTTTAGCGTTGTTATTGCGTCAGCATCCTTCTCTTTCGCCGCCATATTGAAACGCGTCCCCTAAAGCCGCCCCAGCATGCTTTGCGCTCACCAACTCGACCTATTCTCCCGCGCAACGTAATAATGGCGAATTGGCTAAATTAGTTAGTGTACCAAGTTTGATTGTAGTAGCTACAACCATTTCACAGAAAATGCCGCGGGCACTTTGTCCCCGCAGTGTAGAACCAGCCTGAAAAAGTCCGTGTAAGATAGGGTTAAATAAGAACATTATGAATTACAGAAAAAAAGTTGTTCATAAAGTATTGAAAATGAGACAGAACCATGGAAATGTAATTTAAATAAATAACACGTGTATATACTGTGTTTGTCCAAAGTTTATACATTCGGTGTAGCTTAAGAGTGCATTTAGGGTTGTGCAGATTGGGGGTGCTGTCACTTTGGAGATCATTTGTACAGAATCAAAAATGTAAATGATATACCTTGCAGTACCTACCAACAATGAATCGCCCTTTTCTTAAAAAAATAAGAAGCTATTTAAAGAACCTGTTCTAGTTTAGCCTAATTTTCTGGTTAGTAGCATTAAGATACGAACCTGTTTAGGCTGACTAAGAAAAAAACTAATATGTTCCCCTTTTCGGAGTTTTACTGTACTTACCTTAAACCACCAACGACAAAACTCACCTGGATTTGTTCCGATGACGAATCTAAGTCATGAAGCAAAAACAAGAGACCATTTTGTGCCGCTGTTCGTAGTTCGAATGAGTACCTAACAAGTCTTCTGTCCGTGGCCTTTATTCTCACCACTCCGTCACCATAGAACTGAAACATGTCCTTAGAACGTTTTTCCTCAGGCCCGAAGGTAGCGTTGACATTCTTTATTTGCTGAAAACAAATGAAAGGTAAATAATTAAAATGGGTTTTGAACAAAAAGGTTGATAGGTTTGGTGTGTAACCAGGAGCCCATCAACAGGAGTTTTTATCTCCACTAATTTCTTCAGCCAACCCTTTCCCGAGTAGCTTTAGTTTTAGAACGCCTTTTTTTCCCGCGAAAAGAATCTTGTTTCCATTGAGCTTCTCATAAACGTTGTTAAATTCTCTTTTTCACTGTTGTTACCAGAGGATGTGCTGTATTCACTTGAAGAGACATCGGCCGTTTCAGACTTTCTTCTGATAAGTCATCCAAACCAGACAGGCCTTCCTCGCTTTCTGCATTGCTGTCCGCCATTTTTAATTTCGCACGCGTCTGATGATGGAATGAGACGTAAAACAATACACTCTATCTAGCTCTGTTTTGATTGGTTCTTTGAACTGTGTGCGTGCGAAACCTCCCCTGAGAGCCGTTCTACAAGAGAGGGTCGACTCCAAGGCTTAGTGTAGGAGATAAAGGCTCCTATTGATGGGCTTCTGGTGTAACTTTCGAGCGTTAGCCCTTCGTAGGAGCAGACCTGCAGCCTACTTGCTAAGAAAAAGATAATTTTTTCAAAACGCTAGTCAGCAAAGACGTTTTTAAAAATGAGGCCATAGCATTTAGTGCCAACCGATAAGTTGTTGCGCTACAATAAAAGTAAATTAAAAGTAAAGTGGTATAGCGGCAATTCCCGTGTGAAGATGCTCAAAGGCACTTTACAATGATTAGTTTTCCCCATTATATTTGCCGCTTCAAAGTGCAAGGCCAAGACCAGACTCGTACCAAGTCGCTTTTATGGGCGCGCAAAGGATTGTGGGGAAGACGAAGTGAAGGAAGCCAAATTTCTCGAACTCGTCCTGCCCAAAACCCTTTGCGCGCCCCTCATTTCTTTCCCAAAATCCTCTGCGTCTTCTCTCTTCCGCCACCTAAAGGCGACTGGGTACGAGTCTAGGCCAATACACTATGAGCAATACTTGCCTTTTCATTGTAAACGGACTGCATTAGATAAAAAGAAAATTTTCAACTGTGCAGTACCGATTTAAAACAGGGGAAAGAAACCTCACCGTTGCATTCCAAAGTCCAACCGGATAGTGATCCACATAAAGATTGGTTATGCTCCCGCTGTAAAACCTGTTTTTGGTGTTAGGGAGCAGGCTCACCCCACTAGGTATGCGGCCGAGAATCAGCTGACTGGTGCTTGGAAGATCAACGAACCCGGATCCTGCAAGGGTCCTATCTCTTACATCTACTACACCAGCTGGCGTTGTTGTGTGTCGTCTGACAGCCAAATTCAGGTTATTACCTTGCCTGAAATATGGAGAAAAAACCAGCAGACCAAGATTGACTTTCAATAGTCAAGAGTTCATCCTGTTATGAGATCTAGCAAGATCTATAAAAGTGGTGGAAATTTTGATAGCTAAAGTGGTCGTGCGTAGTTTTGGCGTTTTCTGCTTAATTATCACAAAATAGGAGGGACATATAGAAACCGATCTTGTCAAAGGACGAATTGCTACTTAAACTACCATTGTCATGACTTATACTGAAACTAATGGGAGTTTTCATTTGTCAGCTCTAAAATAGTTCGCGCCCTTCTTATGACTAGAGCCACTCATATCTACTATTAACCTTTCGGAACTGGTTCCAGCTTGACTAGTCCTGTTTATGGATTAGACGTGCACTAGAACATTGTTTAACGTTAGGACTTAGTTCTAGCAAGACTGGACCGCTTATGGATAAAAACCACTCAGTTCTACTATTCTATTGTTTGAACTGGCTCCTGCCATACTGGACGTTTTATGGAAAAGACCCTTATTCAACTATCAGAACTGGTTACAGCCAGACTGGTCCTGCTTGTAGACTAGAGTCGCTCGGTTCTCCTAGTCAAATGGAAAAAGCCATAGGTCACTTACTGTGATGCGTGCACATCGTACCAGTTGCCGTCTGAAACGTTACGGTCGTAGTTCACATAATGGAACTCGTTATTCTGACAGACCACAAAGGTCACATATGAACCAACCACCATCAGTGCGTAGGAATCAGACTGACAGCCCATGGGGTCAGCTCTTCTACTTCTTCGAGACGGTTTGTCTCCATAGTAAAGCAGTACACCATCCTGGGACAAAGTCTTCATGAGGAAAGAGAAATCCTTGTATGTGGGTGTCTGGCGGGTAATCGGTGGAGGAAGAAGCGATACAGCTGTCTTTGGTGTTAACTCCATAGTTAGTTCCAATGTGTTAAAGACCCTCTGAGCCTGTGTCAACATATTACGGATATTCTGGAGCCGTTGGAAAATCTCATCTTCTATTTCCTTGACTTCTGCTTGCTGCAATTCTGAGGTTTCATTTACTTCTATCTGAACTTCTCTGGTAACATTTTCCGTTTCATGCACAAGTTCCCACGCTTCGCTCAGATTCTTCTTAATCTGGGAAATGCGGTCTGTCAACTCAGACAACCCCGGCAACTTGTCCTTTGCAGAACAAAGCTCTAAATCAGTAAAAAGTTTTGAAGTGCTAAAACGCAGTCAACATGCATGTTAAAAACCGTTGCTCAAGAAAAAATACAACTATGTATGCAGATCATGAGTAAAGTTTTTGTATCGTAAAAATACATTTACACAAAACTGACGATTCTAGGACATGCTTACAAGAGAGCGGTTTCAGAAAAGCACAAGGAAATGGTCTTGCAAACAATACAATGCAATGATACTTGATTTGAACGTGTAAAAAACGTTATCCTATTTAAAAAATTCGAAAAGAACCACTCTGGAATTCCCGACAACAGAGGTGAAACACGTCGTCTCCTCCCCTCTCTCCAACACAAGAATAAGTATATTGCCATATTCTTGCATTTCTGTTACAGACAACATCGACAAGGCAAAGGGATGACAATGTGTTTAACACTTTTTTGTCAGGGATTGTAGATTAATTTCCGATGCTTTAGCACAGTCTGGTTTTATTTGTTAAGCTTTTAATTTAATCTTTTGGAAGAAACTGGTCGGTGTCTGCCAAAGCGCAGTGTTTTTAACAGTTAACATTGGGCATTTTTACATCTAGACTCGCAAAAGCAATGGTATCTACCTCAATATCTTTAGCAATTTGATATGCTTCATTGGCCACGTTTGTCGAATTTGCTGCTTTGTTACCAGCTACAACTGCTCGTTCACCTGCGAAGAAAACATGGAAAACGGTTTGCACTAATAGTTGGATGATTTCTTTTTTAAAGACCTGAATTATTCATTCAAACAACGCTCATACTAAATGCATAAAACGATAACAGAAGGAGCTCTTGTAGCTTGCGGATAAGCAAAGTTTGACACTCGTAGAACTAAAAACTAGGAAACTGTAGACACTTTGAATTGTGCATACAAAAATGGTAGAAATTCACGTTGTTACAGAAATAAACACATCGGTAAAACAGCGCAATTTGTCGTTTTACCAACTCTGCATGGAATGCTTAATAGATTGAAAAACGGTTAACTTTTAGCCACTGAAAAACGTTTACATGTGTTTCACCTAGTTCAAAAAGGTTGTCTTCTGAATTTGTGCATTGTGCATTGCGCATTGTTGCATTCCCAGACCGCAACGCACCATGGATGTAACGAATTTTAAGTAGTATTTTAGGAACCTGCTATGGAATAGTGATATCCGTGAATCAGCAGTGGAAGCAATATGGACCACAATGCTTTGCGATGCGGCATGCAACAAAGTGTAATGCACAGCGCAACAACTCCTTTGAATAAGGTGTATAGCTGGAACTTAGCCTACACACTAGAACTTTGACCACAAATACGTATCGTTTGTCTGTGTGCAAGATTTAGACATAGATAATAATATTTAGGACCTTCCTAAGGTCTTAGAAATAAAACATTTAAACAGGAACTAAATCAGTTCTAAGCAAGTTACAATGGATTTTTTCAGTACTGGTAGCTGTACTTGAAATATTTAACCAATAGGTTCACAGCACTATTTAGTTCAAATATGAAGAGCTGGAAATCTAAAAACGAAAGCTACAAATCAAACAAAAAAATCAACTGACAATGGAAGCGCAAAAGCAACTAAAACCTTAATCTTACAGCTTACCCAAGCCACTCAACGAGTCAAAGAACTGGAAGGCTTTGTTTACATCCATCAAACAATCACTTGTCTCTCCTATCATTCTTTTTATTCTCTCTATTCTGCCTTTCAGATCTTGTAACAGTTGAGTGAGATTTCTGTCCACGGTTTCTTCAGTAACTCTAGCAGTAGTGAGAAGGTTGCTACTTTCCAGCTTTGAATCTTCAGCTCTTTTGCCAATACCTTGGGACTGCAACGATCATGGCAAACGTTTTTGGATTAGTGACTTTGCCACTACGTGAGATTCTGAACTAACACGGCAATAACAATAATAATAATATTTATTATTATTTATGTTGCGCATTTTTACATATATATGTAGATGATCAAATGCGCATGACAGTGATAAATTTGAAAAAGATCTAGTAACAATATTTCTAAGCTATCTAAACAAGCGTAACAATTAATGAACTTTAGTCACTATTAAACTAATGTAAATACTAAAAGCTAATTTTAAATAATGTGTTTTTAGCTTCATCTTAAATGTGTGTAGCTTCTGGGAGACTTTAGTATCATCAGGCAATTTGTCCTATATTATGGGAGCCGCTGCTCTGAAAGATCTGAATTATAAGCACTATTAAACTAATGTAAAATACTAAAAGCTAATTTAAAATAATGTGTCTTTAGCTTCCTCTTAAATGGGTCAAGCTTCTGGGAGACTTTAATATCATCAGGCAATTTGTTCCATATTTTGGGAGCCGCTGCTCTGAAAGTTCTGTCGCCCAAAGTTCTTTTGAACTTGCCCGATGCATCGCACAACGGCATTCAAGATAAGGCAAACTAGTCGATAGGCATGTTAAGGGTTTGCTAATCCACTCTACCCTGATTAACTTGTTGACGTAATAATAACTAAAGCGGTTCGTATTTCTACAAAAATCGTAGCAAACTTAAACTGATGTTTATTTTATTTGATAAACCATATGTTATATTAGTTGTGCTTCCCAGGCAAGTTTACATGTAACTTCCAATACATATGGGAACCCGACTAGATTAACTCTTAAAGTTAATTCAGGTGTCCATCGGCAATTCCAGTTTACTGATACCAGGGTTGCCACTGTAAACTAGATGTGAAATTCAAGGACTTTTCCAGGAATTTCCAGGATATTTTCTAGCAATTTCAAGGACCTTTGTACCAAATAAAATAATCGATATTTAAACAATTTTCTTACCCTGTATGCAAATTTTGCAATAAGCTTTCAAGATTTGCTTCTGGGGTAAAATTCAGCCACTGTTTTTATTTTTAAACAATGTTATACCAAAGACTGAACTCCGATTATAACAATTTTGATTAATTTTTGCGCTTAAAGGTAAAAATTGTTGCCCATTCCAGGATTTTCAAGGACCACGACCCAAATTCAAGGACTTTCCAGGGCCTGGAATTTTCTTTTACCAATTCCAGGACTTTCCAGGATTTTTAAGGACCGTGGCAACCCTGTAATACTGTCATCTTAGTATATTTTCTTACCTGTTAAACTAAGTGGAAAATAAATTTGCTTTTGCTGTTGTTACTTCAGATACAGCAACGAATATAATTTTCAATAATAACACGAACAAGTAATTATGTTTTTAACAATAATAATAACAACAACAACAGTAATAGAAATAATAATAATAATAATAACAATAATAATAATAATAATAATAATAATAACAACAACAACAATTGTAGTAAATGTTGTGACGATGGCAAAGACATAAAAAACAAACACAAACACGAAATATTTTTCAACCTCCTCTTGGGCAGCCATAGCAACTGTTTCTGCCTCCCTCGCAATTTTCAGTGCCTCCAAGATTGCCTCGGCAAGGTTTGAATACGCATTTGATGCATTTATAGCCTTTTGAGCGAATTGGGAGACGTCTGTTAACAATTTTTCCAGCCTGTTGGCCTGATCTTCTAGATCTCTCGCATGATTGGTAGCTTTTGCCGCAAGAGGCCCAAGCCAATCCAGAGCTGAAGTCACATTTCTTAGCCGCTCATTAACAAGGCGGATAAGATCTTCTAAGTAGGGAAAACTGCCATTGAAGTTCTAAAATGAAAAAAAAGGAAGACAATTGTTAAACTGAAATATGTAAATATATAAAAGAATACAAAAATATAAATAGACAAATGAGCACTATTTAATGACAGTTCTCCGCAAGGCGGTTGGAATTAATATTAATAATCAAATGAAACGACAACAACATCTTAATCTCACATCATTGAAAAACTTATAAAGATATAGGTAGGAGCTTACCAAAACAACCATAGGGGTCAAACAGGTAAAGTAGCCAGAGTTATTTTTTCATTGCATACAACAGATCGTCAGGTAAAGAGAAAGGACCAGAGAAATAAAATACACTACAACACGACAGAAGATACATGAGAGGCAGGCACGAAAAGAAGCACAAGCGACAACTTCGACATCAAAATCTATAAAGATTCAGAAACAATTGGAGTTATATCTAGAGAATATAGCTATAAATATCTACTGATTAAACTTGCGAAGTTAAAAAAAACCTAACTGATATAAGGCAGACACTAACTTTTCAATACCTTGTCACACAACTAACAGAAAGGCTGACCAGAAGGCTATTTACACCAGCATGCCTTTTGGGCAGAGGAACTCGAGCTTGGGCTGTTTTCACAGTGTTCAGAATGGATGGTGAAACCTACCATATCATATTTTGAACAATTTTTTTATCTAACACAAAAAGATTTTGTGCGTGTATTGTGTGTGAAGTTAAAGGAAATGCGCGGGAGGGTGGAATTAAGACCTCCTTTAGCTATGAAAACTGTCAAAATCCTGAATTTGTTACACTTCTGAAAGTCCGACTCACATCGAAACTGCCAGAAGCATTATGTAGTTTATAACTGGCAGTCTGAAGTATCGCCTGCAGCTTCATCAAGGCACTTTCAAGCTCCGCGCGTTTCTCCCTGGCTTGCCGTAGTGCAGTCTGAAACACAAAGGGCAGTTTATTGTAACGTTTTGTTGATTTCTCGTTTAACCTTAGTCTCATAACTCAACTAGTTTCTACTGTTTTTATTTGGCTTCTACTCATTCCATCTCGTATTTGTGCTTGCGTTTGTACGTACAATTGTATGTATGTATGTATGTATGTATGTATTCAGGGTTTATAACTTCTTGGATTTCAGAGTGCTCAATGGTTCGAGGAACCAGAGCCGTGCTATGAAGATTAAGGATC
>JAOBRG010340802.1:0-29441 GCA_027574985.1 Umimayanthus nakama | reverse complement strand
TGGACCATTTCTTTTAGAACATTGCCACTTTAAACGAAAACTGATGAAATACAGAATTCTCCTAAACTATTGCGAGCATTTTGATTGGTTAAATTCAATCACACGATTTGATAGACACACGGGTGTGCGGCTATCAAGATTTAGATGTACACTCGCGCGAAAAATTCCCAGCTATGTTCTAATCTAATTTTTTTTTCAGAGCAAAAAATATGCCGCAGTTAGAGGGAGTAAAACAATAGAGAGGGCACAACCTAAGTACTTTGTGATCTCGCTTGCTGTCGCTGGGTGTGTGGCAGGAGTGGTGTTGATAGCGGTTGCTATTTACTTAATTATGAAGAGGTAAATGACTAATTGACTGTAGGCCATTTTAATTGCTTTTGAAAATTCTAGAAGTACTAATAGCAATTGATTACATATTGAAAGCAGGACAACTCGTTTACTTGTATTTAATAATTATGAGGTTTAACAAACAACATCACCAGTTCATCATTAGTTGTATTTTGTCTTTCTTTAAGTGAGTTTAATTGTAAAATATTCTTGTTTATGCCAAATAGGTACAGTGAGAAAAGCAAACTTCCACCTGGTGTAGCCATTCACGGCCAGCAAGCGGCAGCAGATTACCAGGTATTTTGACTGGTTAGACTGAGCAAAGCAACATGAGACCTTTTATTTTCTTTTTTTCAAGCCTTTTGATTGGTTTTAAGTTCTATACTGATTTGAGGAACATCAGTTGGTTACATGTGTATTATGTCTTAATATTTTTCTCTCCTTTTTCTGATCATTAGCAACAAAAGCATACTTATTTCAGGGTCTGTCAGGTATAACTAAGTTAAAACTCACATAAAAGAAAAATTGGATTTATTTAATTTGGTCAACAATGCAATTTAATACACAAGAACAAATTCAGCCTAACAAAGGAAATAGTATGTTCTAACTTATAATAAAAAAATGGGTAACACTTTGTTTAAAAGGGCCAACTGAGATAAACCAAAAATTTTTACCAGACCATTACACATGAAATTTCACAGCAGGAATGGGGATTTTCTGGAACTTGACAATTAAATTTTTAAACTTGTCTGGTCGAACACATTATTCTTGCAATACGAATGGAATTTCCACCTAAAGGACACCAATTTACGTTACTGTTGACACCTTAAAGAGCTTTGTCAGGATGACTTTTCAGAAAGCCTCCCAATGTATTAGAACAGAATCAGGCTGAATAAAAAAACCTGTGTTCTTTTCTGCAAGTTTTTACTGTACCATATTTTGGGTGTCCAACCACTTCATGCTAATGTTTTTAAGTTATTAGTTTTTTTCTGTATATATATTAATAAATTCTACTTAAAGAAGTGAAAACAAAATATGTTGTTGCTAAAGGATTTTACTTCTCACTTGGTGCAATGTAGTTAATCAGAATGGTTTTCCATTTTTAGGAATTGTGTCGGCAGTTGAGAGCCAATCAGGGATGGGATAGTGAACCAGTGAGGGCCACGCCCTCTCAGCAAGCCGCAGACAGGGAAAAGGGCCTGTTGACCTCTGGTGGGAAACCTCAGAAATATTCATGGTAGGCTTTTGATGATATGCACACAATTAGATCACATGTAACTTTGCTTCATAACAATATTATATTAACTTGGTTCCGGGGCTACTCTGCTGTGATATAGAAATGACAAGAAGACACATTTTG
Source organism: Umimayanthus nakama (assembly GCA_027574985.1). Classification (NCBI taxonomy): domain Eukaryota; kingdom Metazoa; phylum Cnidaria; class Anthozoa; order Zoantharia; family Parazoanthidae; genus Umimayanthus; species Umimayanthus nakama. The sequence goes on along the minus strand of JAOBRG010340802.1, from coordinate 27,754 downwards.
GGCTTTCAAACTCACAATTTCGGTGTTTCTGGTTTGAAGATTAAATGTTTTCCCAGTGCTCTGTAAATGAATAAATTTAATGTAATGTGTGGCTTTCCACTTTGAAGGTTTGTAAAAATTTTGATGGGAAAGAGTTCTCAGTGGCCAATTAAACTGGAAAAGAAGTTATGGGATTAACCTCGAATTCCCAGGTGGTTGAAGAATTTGAACATCTTTAGGCAAACTGTAGTTTGTTCCTTACACAAGTATTAGTCTGAATAAGATTGCTTCTGGTTATTTCCAGGAGTGAAGAACCAGTTGTACCCAATGTAGACATATCAACGGCTCATGTGGTGCTGGTATGTACACTAATTTGTACTACATTTTATGCCAGATTTAACAGTACAGAATATAACATGGAAAACTTGTAGAATTCATCAGTGTAGTGTGCGTGCGGCCCAGAACATCCAAGGGCATCACAGACCTGTTATTGCCTTCCTGACTTTGGTTGAAAACCAACAGTCCCTCTAAGAAGTTATTGCTTAATATTAATCATTTTATATTATTAATAAGAAAAGTACAAGGTATTAGTATTACGGTAGATTTTGAAAGAAACTTAGAGTTTTTATTCTATACACTTGTTATACTCAATTCCAAAATTTAATAGGTTTTAAATAACTATGGAGTCCGTAACTAGGAAGCTAGGTAACGTAAAATGTTAATAAGCATTGATTTTTGTCATGGAAGTATTAAAGTGATTGTTTGTTCTACACAGGCATACATGGAAGACCATTTGAAGAACAAAGACAGGTTAAACAAGGAATGGGAGGTGAGAGAATGTCACTTGTCTGTTCTCTTTTGTGAAATACAATTTACAATTGGACCAAGTGCAGTACATTCTTGCTTTGTCAACTTCAGTTGTCTTGAACTTTCTGGTACATAAATAATTTATGGTAATATTGCTACACTGGACATGTATATCAAACTTAAACCTTTTTCCTGTGCAGTAAGGCCTTGACCATGAGACTATGTTTGAATTGGACTTTAGTATGTTTTCTGATTCATATCCAAGTTATTTACTTAATATAATTCTCAAATAATTTTTCCCGTGAAATAATCAAAGTTTAAATAACATCTGTTTATCAGTTGTGGCTGACCAGATATTCACTTCTCAAAAAAAATGCAGGGTGATTTATTGGTCTCGAAACCATTCAGACAACTTGTTTTATGCTGATAGTACAAAGATTAGAAAGAAGTTGATAAACTTAGTAAGGATGATCTGTGTTAAATTGATTAGCCTCACTTGCGTAAACCCTTTGAGTTCCAAACACTTTGCTGACTCCCTATGATAAGTTCCTATATTGAGACAATCTTTAATGGTCTAAATAGTTTCCTTTTAAATAAGTTTGAAAGATCTTGCTTTCAATGGTGTATCCAACCCTTAAGCCTGGTTTTCATGAGCGACGTAAGGAACGGAAGCGCAAGTGGAAGCGTAAGACTCTTATGTCACCGTGAAAACGGGTTTACATAAGGATAAGCTCGACGGAAGCGGAGACGAAAGAAATGGGACATTTCCTTTTTCTTCCGTCTCCGTTTCTGCTTCTGTTGAGCTTCCGCCACTTACGTCGCCGTGAAAACAGAGCACAACGCAGACGGAAGCATAAGAAAAGGAGTTTGATATTTGTGTTTGTTCTTCCGTTGCTAATATGCTTGCGTCAAGCCCGTTTTCACGGTGACATAACTGACATAAGAGCTTTTCCGCTTGTGCTTCCGTCCCTTATGTCGCTCGTGAAAACCAGGCTTTACCTGTAGGTTTGAAGGCCTGGGTCTAGAAATATGTTTTTAAGTTACTGCTATACTGCGCAAAACATGATATCAGAGGACTTATTTTTTCTAACAGTTATAGAAATTATAGTTGTGGTCCTACAGATTTATTGAAGGCCTTGCACATAATCTGTGGTGTCTGATTAAGTTCTCATAACTAAGATGAAGACAAACTAAGGATAATTATTAGCCAATAAAGATTGTTGTAGGGTTATTTGTTAAAATACTTGACTGTGTTTTCTGCAGGCCTTGTGTGTTTATGAAGCAGAACCTGATGAGAAGAAGATTGGCAAAGACCCAAAGAACTCAAAGAAAAATCGCTACATTGATGTGCTTCCATGTAAGGGTTATGTTGTTGTAAATGTATTTCCTCAAATATATTCCCATCTTGTTCTTGAAGTTAAATGTTTTTAAATGAAACAATTTCTTGCCATGTTTAATAATACATCACAAGAGGTCCTTGACAGAGTCCAGGGTGGTTTCTAATGTTCCTTGTTCTCCAACAGATGATCACACACGAGTGGTGCTGAGGGACACCGTGAACGCTACACAGTCGGATTACATAAATGCCAACTCTATTGTAAGTAACAGAAACTCTGTCAAACTGTCTTTAGGTACTGCTGTGCAAGGGCAGATCGAGAAATTTTTGAAAGAGGGGGCCCAGAAGCTACAAAAGTTTAGAAATAGGGGACCTAGAACCCATAAAATGGTTTTTGAATGCTCATTTTAGCAATTCTCTTATAAATCTTTGCAATTGTTCCACCAAAAGGGGGGTCCGGACTACCTGGGCTCCTCCCCTAAATCCGCCACTACCGTGTTATTGTTCTATTAATTTAATGGTAATGCCCTTTACAGATCTCGTGGTAAGTAAACTTTGACTGTTGCACACACAGACTTCTTTATGGTCAATCTCATATTTCTTAAAAATAACTTCCCTTAAAAAAATATCCTGGAAAACTTTGACTGTCACAATCAAGGGTGTAGGGGGGGGGGTGGCAGAACTGACCTGGAAATGCCACTTGGGCAGGGATAAACATAAAATCTCTTCTGCATGCACTTGTTGCTGTCCTTATTGGGGGTAGTGGGGTAATTACTGTCATATTATTTGAAGGCGGAGTTGTAGAATCTCAATTACTGTTCCACAGACTGACCATGATCCCAGGAATCCTGCCTACATTGCAACACAAGGACCTCTTGCACACACTGTGTCAGACTTCTGGCAGGTGTGTACTGTGCAGTTGCTAATTAGACTTTAGTTGTTTCATAGACTTTTTCTCATTTTAGACATGGTGATTTTTAATGGACTTAGCTTGCTTGTAAATCAAACTTGGTTCTTCTTTGGTAATCTCCTCCTTGTAGTGTCATCTCTGGAACCACTAACTTGTTTTAACTTAATTGGAACAATTTACAAATTTAACAGCAAAAATTTGAATTTATCAATGTGATTTTACAGATGGTTTGGGAGCAAGGTGTGGTTGTGATTGTAAACCTGACCCGATTGTCAGATCTTGGCCTGGTAAGTACGTCTCCTGCCATGATATTTGTCCATGAGGTACATGTACAGACTGGGTTGGATATCAGTGTGAGAACTTTTAAAATATTCCATCTCGTATGTTATCAGTAGTCTGAAGGGGGTATTCCTTGTGTAAAAGGAAGGGGTTGTTCATCCGAAAATAGTCGATCAATCAGCCATCCAGACTTACTGTTAATCATGGTTGATGGATGGCAGTCTGTGCTCAACTCATTCAGTTGAGGCCATTCAGTCGCCATCTAAGCTCTGTCACCAAAGTTTGCAGTTGAGCTGAGAAAATTTGCAACCATACCCACTTACATCAGTGAGTCAGTGAGAGTTGAACGACTTATTGATAACTCCATCTTTTTTTCTCCCTAACATTTGTCACTTTTTGTTGTTGTTATCCATAGTTTTTTCAAGCTTATTGACAGCTGTTATTCTATTTCAGCCGCAATGTCACCGATACTGGCCAGAAGAGGGACATGAAACATACCACATATATGAGGTTAGTTTGCTTTTAGTTTTATAACAATTTAACATATGTCATATACTTAACTAAAATTCGAGTGACTGTCAGAGATATTACTGGACTGTTTTGCTCAACCAAAGTAGTGGCAAGTTCACTTTTTGTGACTTTTGACATCCCACTGCCCACTTGGTCATGACCTGTTTTGACTTCGATACTACAAGTTGTGCAAACTTGTGTCCCAGTCCTCATGCAATAACATTTTAATGTAAAACTATTTTCCGCTTTAGGTTCACCTTGTGTCTGAACATATCTGGTGCGACGACTACCTGGTCAGGAGCTTTTATCTCAAGAACTTGCAAGTAAGCTTGCCAGAAGACCAAACATGTATAACTGTTATACAAATACTGTAGTTATACAATGTAAATCAAACCCTCTGGGCTTCTGTATTTTGGATCATACTCTTATGTTAATCAGACGTTGGCTTAAAGTGTATATATCACTTGTGGGGTTTTTTCATATGTAGAAATCTATTTAACGTTTTGATATACATAGCAAAAGAATTTTTTGATTTCGATTTTTATTTGTGGCCCAATTAGCGTTCAAACAGGCAAACTTTTACTTCCGGTTTCAAAGTGACTGCGCAAAAGGAAGAATGGGTCCCAGCTGGGTTGTAACGTCATTACAGAAGTCATACTTCGAATCTTCAATCGCTGGAGGAAGATCTGACATTCTTTACATCTGTTGTTTATAATACGAAAAGTCAGAAAACACAAAACAAGACATTTCTCCAGCAATTGAAGACTCAAGGTATGAATTCTGGTTTCTACGTCACATTATCCAACTTGTACCCGTTCTTCCTTTTGTGCGGTCATTTTGAATCCGGAAGTAAAAATTCGCCTATTTGAACGCTAATTGCACCACGAAGAAAAATCCAAATCATAATATTTTTTGCTATGTATATCAGAACGTTAAGTAGATTCTAATTATGAAAAAACTCCACAGGTGATATATACACTTTAACGCACATGTACATATAGTGTATTATTAGTGGTTCATGCACTGCTGCCAAGCCGACCTTGGATTGTAGGCACATGTAATGTTCATATGAACCACTTAGTAGAAGTTAACAAGTCCAATGTTGTATCCTCAGACAAGTGAGACAAGGACAGTCACCCAGTTCCATTTCCTATCCTGGCCAGACCTTAATGTACCTGCAAATCCCAAGCCACTGCTGGAGTTCAGAAGGTAAATAATAAATGCTGAAATTTATTCTATAGCTGCTTGGGAAACTCGGATAATTCCAAAAAGATGTAGGCACATCTTAGAAAGAGGTTGTTGGAATCTCAGAAAACATTCTTGTCGAACTTCAGCAACTGTGCAAAGCAGCTAGATGTTGTATATTTGCCAAATCCTTTTTTTGAGCTTCCAGATCTCAAAATATTAGACATGTATAGCAACCCAGATTCTGTAGAAAAACGAAATTAAAAATACTGTAGTGTAAACACATTGATAGACCCCAAATCACCGAACAACAAGAGTAATGCGCGTACTGGCCGTGTGAGACACTCTTTCTTTGTTACACTTCAAATAGTACTTCCAATACTACTTACTCTTAAGGCACAAAATAGCCCCTTCCTATACCTTTGAAAAAGATCCTGCTAGTGCTGCCCCTTGAACCTGACAGAGGGTTACCGGTATATGGATCTGATGTATTCCTTATTCTTTAGTAACAGCTTGTGTTGTGGTTAAAGTTCCTCTTGTTCCATGAACCCACCTCCATGAACCTATAAATTTGACTTTGCACAAAAGTATAGACATTCTATTTCTAAATCGTTAATAATGATGGAGTGTTTTCTGTACTTTATCTGTTAAATATTTTGTTTGTGGTAACTTTAGCAAGGTTATTTAACTGAACAGCTGAAATTAACCAGTGGACAAGGTTGTTAAGACGACGACATAAGGAACTTGAACCCAGCTCAAAAGTGGTGTTGCTTGGCTTTCTCGATTCCTTGCCTAAAAGATATTGACTTTCTCATGGGCATTTTATTTTTAGATTGTAAGAGGATAAAGTAATTGTAATGAAGTAGACGCACTAGTTTTGTAGACTATTTTAGATTAAAGGAGGTTTTGCTTTTACTCATAGAAAGTATTGTTTGTTACATTTTAGGAAAGTGAACAAAAGTTTCCGTGGTCGATCATGCCCCATTGTGGTACACTGCAGTGGTGGAGTGGGGAGAACGGGCTGCTTTATCCTCATTGACATGGTGCTTAACAAGATGATGAGAGGTGAGTAGATTAGGGAAGGGAGAGTGGGGGACTGGCTGATTTATACTCGTTGACATGGTGTTCAACGAGATGACTAGGGGGAGTGGGAGAGACGTATTGGTTTGGGATAGGCAAAAAAGAGGATTGTTATTACAAGACGATCTCGCTCTAAAATAGATTATATAGAATTCATACCTTGTTTTGTTCTTCAACAGGAGCCAAGGAAATCGACATTGCGGCAACTGTGGAGCATCTGAGAGATCAAAGACCATCAATGGTCAAAACGAAGGTAATCACTCAAAGTTTTTGTTTTACTTTACGACATTTTGTCAAGCTCCAAGTCGCAGAGACTTGGAAAAACTCTTCTCCTTTTCTGCCTCCAGAACACACGGAGCTCATCTGTCCTTGTCTAGTGTTGATAAAAGAATCGATAGTAAGGTTTGTTTGAAAGAAGAAACAACATTTCGCCCATATTGACCTTCCTCATAAACGGCTGTTTCTGATTGTCCATATGTTTATGATTGGACATATGTTTCAAACATTGTAAAGAGAAGGGTTGCTTCATAAATGGCTGAAAATCTAATCAAGATATGGTTAACCTTTCATTACAACATAAGCGATTGCAAAGAATTGCGTTAGTTGATCGTAAGATTTCAAGAAACCCTGAGATTAAATCAATTCACCGTACCGAAAGATGGCAGCTGTTTACCCATAACTCTTAGCACACGACAATCCTTAAATACAATCTGTTACAGTACAGGGAAGAATATCGCTAAAGTATAAAGTTTTATCTGTGCCTATTGGCTGTGTTGCTATTGCACCAGTATATGGCTTTCTCTTTACCTATTGGCTGTGTTAAGTTTGAAGGGTATTGTGGGTAAGTGTACAGCCGCCATCTTTTTAAATATAATTGCTCTGGGTTCATGTGTTGATTCCTAGATCCTAACATCACTTATTTTCTCTTCTCAGGCCCAGTTTGAGTTTGCTTTGACAGCTGTGGCTGAAGAAGTAAATGCAATCCTACAGGCACTTTCCAAATAAATATTTTTAAGTTAAAAGTGAAAGGCAATGTTTTTTTAAGAATTATTTTTATTAAAGTGAATTCCAGCTGATTTCTAGTTCTATCCTAGACGTTTGCTAGTTTTGGTGTGGTAATGTATTTACCGTCTACATTCTAATAACACCAATATTTTGGTTACTGTGATGAGCAAATCAAAGTTTTACTTGTTCCTTCCTAGTGACCATACTTTGAATCCCAAAAGTTCGTAGCGCCGGTCTGGAATTCTCTTTAGTACACGTTAGCCGTAAGTTATTTGTAAAAAGACAGTTTAGAGTTTGTTTTAGCAATATTAAATTAACTTAAATTGAATAGTAGATGTAGTTACTCATACATTAGGGTTTGACCATTACAGAAATTGTGGGGGGTGGGGTGGGGTGGTTTTTGCTTGCACCATTTCTTTCAAAACCCATCTGGTTTACAGGAACTTTCTTTTTTGACATCAATTCGGCTGTGCACGAATGGCATTTACCCCGTGCAGGAATTTGTTTTAACTAAGTCTGTTTTACGCAGTTCTGTTTCCCATCCCATCAGTGTTTTAGTGGTCGTTCCCTAATCATCAGATAGCAGAGATAAATTCGTTTACTAATCGCCACATTGGCAATTGAGTGTTGTCGGTAGTTCATGATAGATTTGTTTACTATATCGTCTGCACTTATATAATCTGTTTCATACATTTGGCGGATTGTGGTTTTAATAGGTGAAAGTGCTTTGGTGGTTTTATGTGGTAGTTGCAGTATAACTTGTCACTGCGCCAGATAAAAACACAAGGTATTACATGTCATTAAATCATATCAATCAATCAACCAACTAATTAAATAATTATATAAATTAAAGTTATATTATAAAATAATGTGTTTTAGTCCATGCACGTTGCTAGTGTGTTGCATCTTGTTAATGCACATTTGGAATACTGCATGAAAAAACCAAATATATTAGAAGAAACACTGAATTCAATTACCTCATGACATTGCGAATACAGCAGCTTAGAATTAGAAAGGAAAGGGAAAAAAAGATGATGATAGTTAATTGTAACGTTTTGGGGATCGGATTAGGTCTTTTTTAGTTTTTGACTTCCATCAGTTTGGTTATAATCTTTGGTGCGCCGGTATGGGACGACTCTAGAGTAAGGAAATCCGTTGTTACTCGGCTTTGGGAGTCAGTTTTATTCTGAAGAGCTTAATGTTCTATGTGGGGTGGAATAAGATTACACAGATTCTACGCACTCGGGTTAATCGTATTCCAGTCAGTCCTTGTTTTGGGTTGACCGAGTTAAATCGTTCGTGTTGTTTTAGAAATACTGAATTGGGTTGTTGAGGCTGCGTCCATAAATCAATATGTCAGGGAATGTGTAAAATTAATATAGAATCACAAAGTAAAATATTTGCGATGACCGCAAAATATTTTTATTTCCTATTTTTGTGTAATTTTTTCAATTAGTTTTTATGAGATTCAATGTTTTGTTATCGCTGAAACTGCAGAATTCAAACCGAAGCAGCTTTTGAAAGATGAGTTTGTCTTCCAAACTCCTTAACGTGTAAGAGACGAAATCTTAATATCACTGTTAATATTACATTTATGAAGTGCTGTACACTTCTTGTTTATACCTCTTGGCTATTCAGATAGCGTTTTCAACCCCTTTCTTGACATTGTCCTCAGTATTTCAGCTGTTTTCATGTTGGAGTTCTGTTGTCTTAGCCGCATAATAGTCATTATGACTTAAAATGGGAAATGGTTTAAATCACCTTGAGTGATGATTTGAGTATTTTACAATCCTTAGTACGATATGGCCAAATCTGGCAATAGATTCGGTGTCTTGTAGTGCCCAGGGCCCGCTTGTTCGAAACTTGGATAACTTTATCCAGCGGTTGAATCTCTGTCCAAGGGCTAAAGTTGGCGCGTTTGTAGTTAACATTGGAAAATTTCCGTGATTTATCCACTTAGTAAAGTTTTCTAAGGCATTCGGTGCAAGCGGCCCCAGGGCTCTAGGAACCAGATCTGTTACTCAGTAATAATGTATGCCAAACTGGGGGAAACTTAAGAGTATGTTTTGTGAATATTTGAAGTTAAAGAGAGTTCAATATTCGCTGGTGTACATTACAGTCGCGTTTATATTCATCAAGATACCCGGGCACTTTGCAGAACCAAAGCACTGTTGCAGCCAGTGTTAGTCTGTGAACTGTCGAGAAGATGGGAAAACGGAAGGCGTTTTTGTCTACCCTAATGCTTGCTGCACCGGTGCTTTGCACGTGTTCTACGAAATAACATTAAAGTTATGAATGTAAAACACTGATAATAAATAAATCTTGTGGGGAAATACGTGTGCTTTTTTCATTGAGATAAGCATTCGATGTTTAAACGAAAATTACGTCACCTGTTGGGGTTGTTTTGCGCCAAGGACGCCAGGGGCTCTATCCGTTTGACGACATTTTCCGGTTGGACCGGTTGGAATGACAAAAATCAACTCTGGAGGTAATCCACTTTTTCCCGTTCCTACCGCGTAAGGGTTGGAATAGAATTGTGTCTTCCATAAATTGTACGACTATTTCAACCGAGTTGTTTAGCGCGCAGTCACATCATGGTCCTCACGCGTTGTGTACGCTGACTTATCGACCAATTAAACTGCAGCTGTTTCCGCCAACTTCATTTGAGATGGAAAATTTCAAGCAAATTTGACTAAAACTCGAAGGCGCCCCTGGTGAGGCAGGGCAAAATATTCATACAAAAAAACCTGTTTCCCTTTAAACATGCTACAACCTTTTTTCTCGTTTTAAGTTTGCCAGTTTTCCTTTTTATTAATTCTGATGTGTAGAAGTAACGGGTGATGAGTCGGTTGTTTTGTGTGATTACTTTATAGAAGTTCTTTATTTAGACTCAACCACTGAAAAGCTTAAGTGTCATGCACTCGCCGGCGCCTGTTAAGAATACATTTTGTCCGCGGCACGCAAAAATGTGGCTGCCTCCGAGAAAAAAATGGGTCGGTTGTAATTGTTTAAAGGCGACACTGTTCCGAACTAGTTTGGCTGGTTTAGCCACCATCGTTTCGGAACAGGTGGCTAGTCTAGGACACCAACGTGTCAAATTCAACCAAATACTGGACAGAGTGAAACAGAGTAAGAGTTTGGAGAAGTCAGCGGCATGTACCCATCAAAAACTATGGAGTGTAGCCCCCAATACCCCGGAATCACGAGGCGGGCACAAACTTGTTCGGAAAGGTTTTAATTAAGACTCGTTTCGAAGAATACTTCCTGACCAACATTTGCATGGTTGAATTTGACACTAAACTAACCGAACTCGACGACTCATTTACCCCGTAACCTGTTCTTGACTAGATGGCCTCGCCGAAACCATAACCTGAACTTCAGTTTCCGCTGCGAAAGTTTTAATTTCATTTTTCACAGATACAGTAGGAGAAGAGTAAGTAAATTGAGCGAGTAGAAATACGTACTCACGCGGCTTTTTTCTTTAAAAGAACAAAGTAAACTCTATAAGGGACGTGTCATTTTTTATGTGGAGGGGGAGGGGTCTGAAGATTTTATGGGGGGCCCACATTTTTTCCGAACCTACAAAATGGGGGGGGGGTCACGTTTTTCCAGAGTTTAAATATTTTTAAAACAGGTATGCAATATCAGAAATCAGAGTGCAAGCTGTACTACTGAACCGAAAGGGGGACCCCCCCTCCTCATAAAAAGTGATACGTCCCTAAGTGAACATCGAGGCTGAGATTTGGCTAAAGTTTTAAGCAAATGCATGAGAAAAAATTAAGAAAAGTCCAGGCTCAGCCAAAACTTACTGGTTCTTATAAAAAGGCGTGTAATATACCGAAAGAAACAAAAAAACAGAACTTGACAATATGCACAAATTTTCCCGCCAAAACTAGTGCACCGTACCCGCCCGCGAGCACCGTATTAGGAAAAGGCGGGAAAACATTTTTAACCGGCTGCGCGCGCTCTCACCCGGCGGATGCAAAACACAACAGGACCACAAACTTGAAAGACTTTTTAAACCATGGTTTAAAATGTTTGCTGCAAAATATTAGTGTCCCCTGGAGTTCAGCCAAGAATCGCAGTTGCAGGAAGGGAGCATTATAAAACAGGTCAGGGGAAGTTTAAACTTTTGAACGGCACTTCAATAGCATCGACACCATATTGAGCTCCGGCCTGTTGGCACACACAAAGTCATCTTGTACTTTTTCTTGTTTTTGTTATTTATATATGAAAGTACTTTGAAATGTAAAAAAGATGGTCTAAAAAAGACATCTCTTTGTTGCTGAACTCAAAATTCGTAAATGAGGTGACAAACTGGACTAATAAGATCGATCAACGGGCATTTTGAAAGGACAGGGTCAGGGATTATATTAAAGCCTAGCTTTTTCCTGTAGCGGAAACCGTTTAATAACTTGGTGGCAGTAGCATAAAGCGTTACCTTCCAAACGGAGATGCAAGTCGATGCAAGTTTCAGTTGATTTTCAAAGACCTGGAAAACAAAAACATAAGTCTTGGAAAACTAAACGAAGATTGAGAACGAAGATCCCATATCCCGGGATCTCAACAGTGAACACACATAAAAAAATAGCTATGAAAAGAGATCAAAAGTTTAAGGTTAATTGCTTGATGGTCTCTCGGTATTAAGATCTTGATATAAAAGAAGACTCCCTTACAAATACAAAAAACGTGAAAAACTTAAGTAAAACAGAACAATCACGCCGTGATATACATGCGTTTAGTTATTCGTTGCAGGCTGTGTAATTATAAAGTGGGAATCCTGGCCTAAACCGGGGATCTCGAAAACAAATACCCACAACGGCTCAAGTAGTAATCTCAGTTAACCATTTTTGAGTATCAAACACAGTACAGACCGAGTGAGTAAAATCCGTTCACCTTGTGCTTCTTGTGTCGTGGGACATGAACCGTACCGACATGCACACAAATATGGGGCTCGCTCAAAAACAGATGTAAGTATGTAATTCAGTGGTGCCCAAAAGAAACACAAGTTGAGCGCCATTCTTAAATTGCACTGACTTGCATTTTGCCAGACTCAAACTCTAAATACAAGCCCGTAGCTTTTAAAAAAAATTACGGGCTTTTACTTGGAGCGGAAGTTTGCGTTTCAAAAATGGTTGCAAGTTGGAAGTTGAGGGATTGTTAACAAATGGGTGATATTTTTTTTCAAAGAAAACTGAACTGTCACATAAGATGACTACTTGAAAACATAAAGTTCTTCCAAACTCGTCGCTTAAGTCTTCAGTATCATTTATATCACCGTTCGTTATCATTATCATTAAACTTTTATTATTATTGTTATTATTATTATTGTTGTTGTTGTTGTTGTTATTGTTATTGTTATTACTGTCATACCTTAATTATCAATCTCTTGTTATTAATTATTTTCTCTTTTTCAAAATTTTAGAACAACAAAGCGAGGTAGTGCCAATTTTAAACACAATTCATTGTTTATATGTAGAAGAAAGTATTCCCAGCCTCTCCTTTTTCGTTGCCCCTCAGGTTTCATTTATAGTCACTATAATTGCTTAGGTACATCTTGTTTAACGGAAAGAAATACTCTTGCTGAAATGCAGAGTTGAAGGTTGCCAAGAAGACACTGAAGATCTTCTTTGCAATGGATTTTGACCAGCCGTCATTTGAACCGCCGAAAACACAACATCAAAGGACTAGAGATAAAACAGAACCAGCCTCTGACGCCAACGTGTTTATTGAGCCAAAGCCTGAAAAGAAGCCAAAACTATCTCAGGTATTTTATAGAAAGTTCCTTTCTAGTAGTATTCTCTTATATTACCTCAACCGTATAATGACTGTTTATAACTTGAATATCTTGGAATAATCCATGCTAAGCATTTCTAACTTTTTATTCCTTTTTTTAAATTTTGTTTTCAACTTTCCATTTTTGCTATGCTTACTCGCCTGTCTGCCTCTTTTCCGGACCTAAATTTTGTTGTGATTTAAACCTAACTGATTAGTCGTCATGTATTTTACGGTTTACTGAACTTAGGAGCAGATGTTTCCGGGTGGAATGGATGGGTGTTACCAAGAACGTTCTGACCCCCAAGAAGGTATGGAATCTGGAGTAATAAAACAAACAAATACAAAGTAACACAGGAAGAAGGAGAATCAATCTACTGAGGGACCGTGCGTAGCTTTCGAGTTACTGGTGTGAAAGACTCTCACTTTATACTAGTCTACATAGCGATGTTAAAAAGAAAGGGAAAGAAGGAACAACAAAAGCTCACTTTATACAAATATTTTAAATAGGTTTATCATGTTGGTATAACTCACGCTAAACCAGGATGTCTAAGTAAGGTTTCGACAGTAGTATTAAGCTTTTAACCGAAAGTATGTTTCTGATCTTTCTAATATTTTAAATCTGTCCTGCATTCTGCACTATCTGTACACAGAGCCATGAGCCATGAGCTTTAGCAAATTATTACTCGGGGCCGGAAGGCGCCCGAGTCAAGGTTCCGCTTCTGTTTTTATTATTATTAATATTGTTTGTGTTTTTCGTGTTCCAAATCAAGACTGTCCAAATTTTCTTTTATAATGTATGCTTTTAAGTGTGTTTGCTAACCACGTGGATATTGCTGACAGTACTAATGCGTTATTTACTTCACGACGGCACTGCAGCAGCGGGAGAATACGATGGCCAGTCTAAGATGGATGCACTTTTACGAGGTAAAGTTTTACAGTCTTATAAAACTCGGTAACCATTATTTTGAGGAACTAACCATTACAAAAGTAATAGGTGGAATTTGTGCAAAACTAATAGACTTGAAAAACTCTTGAACAGGGTAAATAGCCCAAAAGAACAGAAAGAAAAAATTTAAATTGATGTAAACAAATACTACAAACCAGATGGAGTGAAAAAAAGATCATGCAAACAAAAAATCCCCTTCCCCCATCTTTTTCTGATGGCCCGTCTCTAAGTTGATTCAGCTTCATAAAAAATTACATGTTCGCTACTGCACCTTGCCCAACCAACAAACTCCTTAAAAAAGATCTTTAATTAATAGACCGATTAAGCAAGTTGAGGTAGCAAACGTTAAAAAGGCGGCCAAACAGCCTCAATCCTTGCGCCCGTTCATGTCAATGACAATGTGAGCGACGTAGCTAGCGTCAGTCAAAGAGGGCAAATGCCCCCCCCCCCTCCTAAGTTTTAAGTCTAGCTAGAGCTCTGAATGTCCGGTTTGTCTCGGCAGTTGGCTCTTTTTAAGGTCTTGAGTATTCCTGTTTCAGAACGGAAACTTGCTAAGACTTCCGCCGTGGTGTGCCCGCCATAGTTGTCTTTATTGCGAAATCAAGCGGCTAACAAAATGGGAAAAGTGCATTAGACGAGGCGTTTTTGCGATTGAAATCAGCAGCAATAAAAAACGTCACTTAACTTGGTTTTCAATTCTCAGAAAACAGTAGCTTGCACAGCGGCTTTTTTTTTGGGGGGGGGGGAGAGCAAGTAGAGATTTGGCTGCCGTGTTGGAAGCACTAGCGAAAAGAAAACTAGGGAGAAAAAAATGAAGGCATTTTTTTCTCTTTCCAGATCTTGCTCTTTCTCCTAAAAAACAGCCGCTACGCAGTCTACAAAAAGTGGGATTTTCTTGTTTTTTCCAAGCTATGTCATGTTGTTATGTGGACAACAGAAATTGGCACTTCGGACTTGCTATTTGCTAATTTGTTTCCGGCAATCGATGTTTACCCCAAATGAGCTGGGCTTTTAAAGGACTCGGCATTTCGAATTGACGTATTGGCATTTATAGCAGTTTGTGATGACAAACTTGTCTAGATAACTACAATGCTGCATAAATACATGAAGTGCCAAACCGGCAAAATGAAATCGTGCTTAAGAAACAATGGATACAGTTTTGACCAGGTGGGACAGTCATTTATCCTCCCCATGCAATGTCACTCTTCGGCTTTTGGCTCTAAATTGTTGTCTTTGGACAGTTTTGCGTTTTATTTAATTGCATTCATGCATTTAATGCTATAGGACTTGGGCAAGAAATGAAAACTGATCATCTCAGTTGGTCCGAGACTTTCAGGTAAGCTTCGTCTTGCTTTAGTTTGTCTCAACCGATCTTCCAACCTTAAAATGACAGAAGAAACACGTTTTAAAGTGTTAAAACACGTTCAGAATCACTCAGTTACTACTCTTAAAAACTCGGAAACAACAACAAGCAAATCTTGTTAACGATATCGATTTAAACACAACACTGCTAGTAATTTAAGGAGATTAGCAATTATTCAGTAATTATCTGGCTATTCTTTCTTTATTTTCCTCGTCAATTAAAAACAGCGGCGAGGTAAAATGTTGCTAAAACTTTGATATACATCCAGTTTGTACATCCCGTTTCAAGACTAACCTACACCTCATCGAATATAGGTCCATGTTGGTGATGGGTGCGGGGCTAATCGTTTTAAAAAAATTCGCGTCTACTCCTCAGGCACACGGTATCATATTCGTATCGTTTTCGCCTGTCCACACGTATCCGTTTTCATTTTTAAAATAAACGCAACTTTTTAATTCCTTTTAAAAACAAAAATTGCGTCCACATGGTGTCGTATTTGTTTCGTGTTCGCCTGGAACTGGTAGTGTGACGTCAGCGTTTTCGAAAAGTTTCGTTTTTGTCTGTCCACACGAAAACGAACAACTAGCATTTTCAAAAAGTTCCACTCTGGAGAGTGTTTTCGAAAAGGTGTGTTTTCGGTTATCGTTTTCATCATTAACGTGTAGACGAAGGCCGTATCCGTAACAAAAAAGTTGCGTTTTCAAATGAAAACGCATTACATGTGGACCGGGCCCTAAAATTCTGGGAGCGATAGGGAGTTTATGGAATTCTACGATATACCCCGATGACTTTAGGGAGAGAATTGCTTGTGTTTGATTGGTCTGTTTGTAGCAATTCTATGCGTTATTTAACTTATAGCATTTGATAGGTTGTTGGTAAGATTAGCGCGCGATTTACCGTAAACGCTCTTAAAAGCCCCTTTCCCCAAAAGCCCCCGTCTGGAGCCTCAAGTAAATAAATGCAACAAAGTATTGTTTTTAAAGCTGATTTTATTCGCAGCAAAAACTTATTTAAAGTCTGACATTCTTGAATGCTTTTTGCCTGAAGAGTGTCAGGTCTCGTTCTAAACATAACGCTAAGTAAACGAATGCGAAGATAAAATAGTTACACGAAGCCTTGAGGGAGAAGGGGTGGTCAATCGGACGCCCCCCCCCCCCTTCTGCTTTTGACACAATTCGTCCGATCGAGGTGAATTTGATACATGTAACAAGCTTCATTTGTACTTTCATTTAAACAAATCCGCGTGGTGTTTACTTGGTTTCCATAGCAACGATGGTTGAAAGAGTGATGACACAGGCGGCCACTACCTTAGATTTTTAAATTTTCAAATTTTGTTCAATTTTTCACTTTTGTACCTCAAATTGACGAGAAAACAGCATTTAGCAGTGGAAATCAACAAAAAAAAAAATTAGAATCCATTGCGAAATTGTCAATATTTAGTAAGTTTATAGCGAAAAACTGACTTTTCGCAATCAACACACCAATTGCGTGACTTTTTACGATGACGTCACTACTTCATCGTATGATGTGTTAACAAACAAAAAACAGTTGTAGTTTTTGACATACGGCCAAGCAGCAAAAATTTATAGCAGAAAAAATTGGGGGGGGGGGCAATTTGACCCTTCCCCCCCCCCCTCTCAAGGCTTCTAGGGTTAATAAATAGCCCAAAACGAGCCTACTATCATGGTTTATACTGTATACGAAATTCAGGAAGCCTCTCTAATAAGCCTCCTTTGTACGAGTTCCGGAATTAAACAAGGCCCCTGAGGACCTAGTAGAGCTTTTACAGTATATAACTTAGACTAACTACAAATAAGCATAAGGTTACTTTGGCTAAAACTATTGATCGACAAAAACTATTTAAGAAACAATTTGTACAAAATTGTACCCAGCGCTTTTGTTGATTCTCCGGCTTTCTTAAGAAACAAAAAAAAAGCAAAGCAAAATGTTTTGCAGCAATGGTCTGCACCCCCACCTTTCACCTCCTCCCCTTTCTCCCTTGCCACACTCGTTCGTCTGTAAGTTGTTTGTTAGGTCAACGGCGAGACATTGAAAATCCATTCTTTTCAACGTTTCAGACATCAAACTGGTATCTGCATTTCTTGTTGATTCGAAATACCCCCCCTGAGCTTCCAATATATTCAATTCATCCCTTTTTATGACCTTCCCTGTAGCTCATGCATTTGCTGATGTTAAACATATTTGTTAATTTGCAGGGGAAGTGAAGCATTTGAAGCCTTGTGTCCTTCTCGGATTGACGCAATTCTTAAAGAAACTCATCAAATTGAACTGAATTTGAAGAAAGACAAAGAACGCATGATTAAAGGATTGTCTATTATATCCAGAGTTTTACAGACGCCGGACGATAAATAACCACCCAGAAGTTACTGAGTATACACAACTTGTTCAGTTGTTGTGTTCAGGCAGCGTGCCTTTTGAACTGTTTCATTGATAATAGTTGCGTATGGCCGTCTACAACAAATGTACACCTCATGCGTCCAAAACCTTTGTTCGTGTTGTTGACCGCGATTTCAGCAGTGTGTTGTTTTACGAAGTTAATTGCTGCTTGATTTCTGCATCTTTGCTGATCAGGTTTAAGCGTATAGTACAGAGCTACAGCATCTGCGACTACATTAATCAGTGTACGGTCAAACAACATTGTGTGCCAGATTGTTTAGATATAGTTTTATAAACGAACACCGATGTTCCTCAGTTTCGTTTACAAATTCATTTCTTCAGTTTCCAAGGCACTAAACTGACTCAAGACTGCGGCTAGGTTGTACTGAACCGTTTGACATTCCATGTTTGTCCCTCCTACTGAACCATCAAGAAGCTACCCCTTTCCGTCAGTAACAAAACTGAGACTCTTTCAAAAAGACAACGCAAGAATTGCGCAAAAATCGATCGAAACAAAATAGCAAATTTAAAAGAATAAATTTCAAATTTCCATCAAGTTAATATTACCTTTATTCTTTTGGTTGCTAAAACTGTTGAAAAAACAAACTTTTGAGGGAAAGTCTGAATTCATAGGGATTTAAACACCACACCACTTTTTGAAAGAAGGCCAAACAAAATTTAGTAAGTGGTCATTCCATCGACGACCGCTTCTGCCTCACTTGATACATTTTCAAACAACGTTTTTTTAAGTCGATTCTCAAAATAATACTTCAGAAAAAATACAATCTCATAGTTTGTGGCAAACTATTTTATAATGCAAATAATGTGCGACTCAATTCCAGCCGCGAGCATACCTCCCCCCTTCCCTATCCAAACTCCCGATTAAACCTCGGTCATCTCAAAATATGATCAATATATATGCCCGGCCACCAGTCCATCAGACCAACATACAAAAGTACTAGCTGCCCTTTTTAATAAGCTAAACATAACTGTTTCAGCACAATAGAACTGTATAAAACAGGTCGCATGGAATATTAGTTTGGCTTCTGTTAAGGGAGGAAATTATTAAAGAAAAGGGATATACTGATCGTACACCCCGACAGCATCTTTGGAAGGTATAAACAGTTTTCTAGACCAGGTAAGTCTCATCGGACACAGACTGTAGCGAAATTGTCCTTTAATGCTCCAAACACAGAAAGACACTGCTTCAGTATTCGGCTCATAGCCGTTGCGACAATAATAGATTTTGGAAAATATCTAAACTGTTCTAGCTTGTAAGCTTGGGTATGGTGCGTGAGAAGTGAGCTACACTTAGGATTTATATAGTTAAATGTAAACAAAGATAGGGTCCTCGAGGCATTTGGTAAATAGACTACCGCAAACTCCCACCTCACACCACCTCCCTGGTATACATATATGATCCCAGCCCTCCAATTCCTTGCGTAATACTGGGCTTTTATCAACTCATGTCTTTAATACTCTTTCTTTAGTTTTTAGGTTTCTGGGTTTCCAATGCTTAAGGTGACGGCCAAATGGCTACCTTCATACAAATCAGGTGAGCAGAATAGAAATTAGACGGTATTTTCCAAAGTGGAGTGGAGTGCCGTGCATGTTTGATTAACAAATCAATGTGAAAGACTCAACTAGTTAGCTTCTTTAGAAAAGTCTTTAGCTTGCTATCTTGATCTGTTTTATATATCATTAGCCGTTTATGAATGAAAACATAAGTTTATGTTAAATTATCTGTTTAAAACTGAAGCCCGTAAGTGCGTCCCTGGCCCTGTACGATGAGTCAAAACTGATAAGGTACGTCAGATTAACCTACCATTTTTATCAAAGTTAGCCCGAGGGACATGTGGACTGTTATTAGGATTTATAACAGGTAATTAGGCGAAGCGTGTGGCATTGTACGTCACAAGAAGTGTGACTAGAACTGACACTGTTTGATAAAGGTCAGTTTATCTATTTCCGAGCACCTGAGCACAGTGCGTTAACTCAATAACCGTGTGTTAATTTTAGAAACGAACAAAGTATATACCGTACTGCTACTTGTTTATTTATGGTTCAATTTAAAATTAAACTCAACTAATTAGTTTAAACTATATTCGCAACTTTGGTAAGTGCTAACGGAATCAGTTTTGCGGCTCCACTTAAGAAGAATTATAAAAATAGAGACTACTTTCAATGCTAGAAGAAAATGTCGGGGTTTTTTTGAGATGATTTTCTATTACATTAGGTTGAAGTCGCCAGGTTATTCTCATTCAGTCATGCTTTTTTCAAATAAATCAGCAGATGGTTAGTGTTTGCTAGGAGTTTCAGTTGAAACATATAGAAAATGGCCGACATTAGAATACTTACTACGAAGTTGGCTTTGCTTTTCTCAGAATCGATCAGAATCCAAAGAAAGTTTCAATTAGTATTTAGTGAGTTGAAATTTTTCAAATAGTTTTGCAAGAAATAGCATTTTGTTTCATAACCATATTTTATAGTGGTGGTCATCAAATGCATTTAAAACTATTTTGCCTCGCTCTCTTGCGTTCACACAATGATTTCAACTTTTGCCTCCAGATCGTGAAAGTTAGCATAACAATACACTACCGTAATTAGAGTCAAGAAATAATAAAGTTAATAATGAAAAGATTAGTGGGTTACTATATATATGACTGTGGCATCACGGAAAATAAAAAAAAACAACTTATGAAATGTATTCAAAGAGCAAGGCCATGTACGTCATTGTGAATGTGACTTGAACGAGTAAATCAAAATCAAGAGTTCCTTAATGTAGAAGTCACTTGATCCCAAGACAAAAAGGATGGAAAAGTTGAGAATGAAAGATTTGCACTTTGTCCCACACTTTTTTCCTCTGTCACTGGCGGATGCAGGTGAACATCACCAAAAAATAGAGCAAAACACGCGTATTTGGCCGGAATGAGGGCGTTTGTTGTTTTCTTTGAGATCTGTCGTGAAAAAACCTCAAAGTAAACAAGTTAAGCCAAATTTGCAATATTTAATTTTTATAAAAAGAAAGATTTTAAACCTTTTTTTTTCAAACAAAACCGAAAACAAAGAATATTCTAGTAACGGTAGCTATATTTATGAGTATACAGTGATTACTCATTGAAAAACATATTTGAACACAGGGGAGACGTGCAGAAAACGCGTTACGAATTGAAAATAAAAGTTTGGATAGCCATAGCTTTCTGGTATCGGTTAATTAAGTTCAGCAATCTTCTTCAATGTTATCAGAGTTTAACTATTTTTATCCACATCAAACCAGAACTGTATATTGAAACAAAATTTTGTATTTATAATGTTACGGAAACGAACCTGTAACAGCGACCACGGCTATATACAACGATGATGGACTGTAAACCTACATTAAAATCTGATTTATTTGATGGAGATACCATTTTATCTGAGAGTACATTTCCATTTGTTTATAGCAAATTGTTGCTCTGACGAAGGGTTCTCCGATGACGTCACTAAAACCCACCCTCAAGCTGAATAAAATTTATAAATGTACCTTAAAAGACAACAAGAGTCCATTAGCTTGCTGCTAAAGCTAAGCTGTTAACCGGCTGTAGCCTTCCTAGCGCTTTTTAAAAGTCTTCAGTAGTAAGTGAGGCGATATTGTAGCATTCAAGACAACCAAACAATATAGGTGGTTTTTAGTAAGGTACATTTAGCCATTTGCAGGTCAGTATACTTGTAATAAAGATAAAAATAATAAAAATAGTAATAATAATAATGATAGTAAAAAAAAATAATAAATAATAATAATAAAAATGATAATAAAAATAAATAAATAAATAATAATAATAATAATTAATAATAAAAGTATTGATAATAACAATAACAGTAACTGACAATAATAATAGAAATAGTAATAATGATAGTAATAATAATAATAATAATAACTATTATTTTGTTTGGAAACCTTTTTCATTAAAGTGACATTCTTAGGGGTCCTAAGTCAGTCAGTCAGTAAATGTTATTCCTAGTTTTCTTACAGTTGTATGTAAATTTTAGTGCTGGTTATAAACGCATTTATTAATTTAGTTGTTCTTTGTCTTTTGAACAAGTTATATTTTGTTGAAGGTGGCAAAGGCGCTAAGTTGCCGAACTGCATGGTGGGAGAACCGGTAGCTTAACCCCCACGCCGGATCAGTCTGGCTGGGATATGACTCGACAAATCTCAGTAAATGGCTGTAAGTGGAATACGTTTTCGTTCCTTTCATGGAAAAAAAACTCGTTTGTTTTCTGCCTTTCACACATTTTTGATCTAGGGACATCAAAACTAGCTAGTACAGTGCAGGCCTTTTAGGGAAGAAACTAGTTTCGATTTTGGCAAGTTAAACTGATATGGTCTGAAAGCAGAAAACATAAATATTCCCGTAAAATCAAGTAAAGCTTTCCTGGCCTCCAATGAAAAATTTTTTCTACCGTTGTTTTATTCATATATTAGTTCATATACGTATTCAGCTTCTCAGTCTTTGCGTGGTCTAAAGTATTTTACACGGTCTAAAGTATTTTGCACAGTTTTTCTCCGTTACGAAACAGTGTCTCAATAAAATTCCAAGCTTCATGTAAAGTGAAACATGTGTAACAAATTGAATATTTTTGAGAAGCGCGCGTTAGCTCGACCATTTTGTGGGAATTATTTTTCAAATTTAACGAGCGCAAAATACACATTGGAACAGTTCAAAAACGTATTCACGTTGGTTTGGTACATAACTATATTCGAAGAATGAATCTCAAAGTTTTTAAGAAGTTGGGCAATATTAGCCTTTTAAATTAAAGATATACAGGACAACGAAACAGCACATCACCAAACAATGGTGACATCTGAGCGCTATTAAGCGACCCGATCAGACTATTCACGCCACAGGGGCGGATCCAGAAATTTCAGAAAGGAGGGGGGAAGCCAAATTCTAAAGGGCAAGGGCGGAAGCCAAATTCTAAAGGGTAGGGGCGGGTTGGAAGTCTACTTTCCAGAGCCGCTTTCCGTCATTTTCTTATAAATTTCTTACAGATATTCCACAAAAAAAAGGGGGGGGGGGGCGTCTGGCCCCTTTCTAAATCCGCGCCTGTGCCATTAAAAAACGGATCACGTTATGATAACAGTGATAACAAATTCGGAGTAAAAAGGAAGCTTGAAACTAGCGGACACCAGTACAACTGCAGCTAAAACCTGCTATTTTTCTTTTGTCTTTGTTCATCTTACATCTATTCCACATGTAGGTACCAACAAAATTATCACATCCAATACTTAGATCTGAGTTGGTCGCAGCAAGCCACAGTTTTTCACAGTAATCGACCTTTCGTACGAATATTGGTATCAGTACTTCGTCATAGTTTCAGAACTCAGCTTGAAAAGCACGTAATAACACCATATTAAAGATGAAACAAGGCAGAAAGCGGGCACATATCGTTAGTTGTTACAACTGGACGTGGAACAGCAGTTCAAACCTTAAAGAGTTTTGAGTAAGTCTCAAATAAGTAAAGTAAAATGTTATGCCTTCTTATTAAGTTTTGACTTGTGTTTGTGTGTTCTAGTAGTGTTTTTTTGTCTTTGCTTAAGTGTTGGTGAGAGCACTCTAAAATGTTTAGAAGGCAAATCTCGTGTGTTGCTAAAAAGTGTAAACAATGAATGGTTTTGGATAGTTTGGTGATGTCACAAATACAATTGACGTCAATTGACGTCATCACCTGTGACTGCCGACCCCTGTCCAAAAACGATTTTGTTCAGCCAAATTTTTCTCGGAAAACGATCGTCAAATCCCCAGATGTTTAAAGTACATACAATTCCACACATCTCCATAATTTTCCGTGTAATTTCATTAGTTATTTATAAGGTTCATAGTTTTTGAAATGCATCTAAAATTATCAGTTTAAATATAGACTTTAATAAATTCTATGACGAATGGTGCTTGCCTATATATTCTGATTTTCGCAGCCGGCAAAGAAGGCTGGCAGATATTCCGCTTTTGATTGGCTGTTTGTGGTCACATGGTTGCCTTTCCCTTCCGTCGAGTTCTAGCTCGCGATCTGGTAGACGCACTGTCCTTGTCAACTTGATGTGTTTTTCTTGCGATGGTAGCTTGATCGGGGCAACAATCTACATCTTTGTAATACGTCGAGAATGGTAGGACCGCAGTAGATAGGTTTTGTGTTGTGGGCAATCGATCTCATGTGTGCATGTACGTTTTATATTGCTCTTTACCTTATGTGACATTTTTCTCATGTCAACAATTCCGTGTGAACGAACTGCCCAAAATATATATTTCCAGCCCGTTCTTCTTGACCGATATTTGTCTTCTTATATCCTTGGTTAAATCTTAGTTTATCTTGCAAGTAAAAGCTAACGGCGAAGCGATGCAGCGAGTTGTTTTGCAACAAACAATCGCAAACTGACCCTGTTTTTTCTCTAATTACAGAAATGGAGGACCATTCGTGAGAATCTTCTCGCCGATTGTTTTTGAGTCTAATTCTTGGAGGGCGGATAAATCACTCATTGTACTTGCTATTTGTTTGGAGGACAGCTATTAGATGCAATGGACTCGCGAAATGAATCAGGTACCAGTGAGTCTTTTCTTCCTGCTTTCGTGCTTTTTGAGTTATGTTCCCAAGCTAATCGAACAGCTAATCACAGATTCGAGAGCGTTTGCATGTGTTACAATTATAGACACGAACCTATATGTAGTATTTATAGTGTGCGGCGTCATTCTGTATTCGCTCATGATCGAGTCAACACGACATATTAAATTTAGTTTTAAAGAAACCACGAGCAAAAGCTAGTCGATCAACGGAACGTTCCCCATGGACAGAGTAAGAAATTGGCCACACTTCGTCTCTCTTGACAAGAAACTCATATTGATCGTTTGCCGTGCCGAAAAAGAAATGAACTAGGAATTAAGTGTTTTGTTGTCAATTTCCAGTTATTGAATTTTACAAATTCGTGGGTCAGTGTTAGTTTTGAGATGAGGTCGGTACTAGTAGACTTGCAGTCCATTGACACGATCTGTTTTGTACGTTAAGTCTTTGTACGTTCCATACGGAAATTCGGAAGTTTTGAACGCCGAGACTTGAGGATTCAATCTGACCGCAATTTTGCGGCATGCTGTCGGTGCACTAGTGAATAATGGCAGTTTTTTCGATAAATGTATTTGATGTGTAAAGTTTAACAAAGGGTTTAAGATTTGCCTCGCTTTATCATTGTGTTAGGGTACTGTTTTCCACCAGGTTGTTTGGTATACTTGCGTTAACCTTCGATGATTGTCCCGGGCGATTTGCATACCTACTCATTTAAGATCTGAAATATAGAAAACACGCTTTCCTCCGGCTAGGGCCCTTCCTCGTGTTGTTTGAAAAGCATTTTGCTTCCTCTTTCGACGTTTATCGCAAACACACGATTCAATCCAGACATAAGGATAAGACGTAGCAATTTCGTTCCCGACTGCGCAGTTTTACTGAGAGATTCCGTCAATCTTTGACCATCTAAACGGCTTTTTGCAGAAGATTTAGTTTTGCCCAAGCGAATTTCAGTGAGAATTTGATTTAAAAATTTTGCATTCTCTGTAGCGATCTGTTCAACAAGTAGTGGTTATCGAGACTCGTTGGGTTACGCTGCTTTGTGAGACGTTCATTCCACGAAAACTTTCGTCAATCCATGTGCACGTGAAAACGAGTGTTTGTTCTCATTTTGGTGTATACAGCCTGATTGTTTGAAGCGTCGTGTTTGTTTTTGCAGTCTCATTGTTGTAACAGTGGAACATGTCACTATTACATTTTACGAAAGAGGAAATCAGAGCTTAAAACGTTTCGACTAATTTTTAGAAATAAGTTTTGAGATTCGGTGGAACCCTCGAGTACTGGGTAGGCAAATATTCCTCTTGGGGATGAAATTAAGTACAGCCTTTGACTTGGCGCACTATTTATGCTGCGAGGAACATTTATAAATACTACAGGAACTTCATGTGTGATAAAGCACTGTGTTTTCTATGAATTACAGTGCGTTTGTGACTTAATTTAAGAAAACAATAACCCATAACTGTGGTACTTTTATGTCAGACAATACATTATAAGATAATTGTTTTGGTTCCAGCAACAGCACTACAATCCGCATGCTCAATAACAGTTTATTTTTTACTCTCACAATTTATAATGTTTTCTAGTAAAATTGGTTAAAATATTTTAATTCATGTGTTGGTTTTTGGTTACTGAATGTTTCCTGTTAGATACCTGTTTTGAAGCAATTAACAGAGGAATTTTGAGGGTTCTCCATTTTTAACATGTCCAAAAAGGGTGCCATGAGGAGTTATTTTTACTTGATAGATAAAGGTGATAAAATATATTTACGGTAGGCTTTTGAGGTTATCTACACTCAATGTGCTGTATACAACGTTGTATAGTTTCTAAACTTTAGAACAAACATTATACATTCCCAATTTAATCTGGAGTTTTGTGTTTTACACTGAAATGTTTGCAAGTTGAATTGTTACTTACTATGACTCAATAGAACTTTGCTTCATGTGCTGTTTGTTTTGTATTAAGGTCTCGGTAGGTCAGGACAAAGTGTTATGCCTGGTTTTCACTGGCATCATAGTAATAAGCATTAGGAGCACATAAGCAAAAGATGTCAAGTTTGGAAGAATGCGATCTGTGAGGTTTCACCTGGATTTAATGCAATTAATACTAACAACTGGGAAAATAGTAAGATTCAATAAAGCTGTGAGTTTATAGAAACATGTTTGCCAACCCTCCTGCATCCTGCTGGAGGCTCCCGCATTGTGCTTTGAACCTCCAGCACAATGAAAACTAGGGAAAATCTCCCGCATTCTCATGGA
This sequence comes from Umimayanthus nakama, assembly GCA_027574985.1. Classification (NCBI taxonomy): domain Eukaryota; kingdom Metazoa; phylum Cnidaria; class Anthozoa; order Zoantharia; family Parazoanthidae; genus Umimayanthus; species Umimayanthus nakama. The sequence continues at coordinate 1,333 of JAOBRG010340802.1, read as the reverse complement.
TATTGAAAAACTCCAGCATTTCCTCCCGCATTTTGCATTTGTGTTATAGAACTGAGCAGTTTTAGCTTAGCTTTTTAATAACAAACTCAACTTCGACTTGCTGTTATAACACATCATGGAGTTGAGGCAGCATTTTTGCTGCTGTTTTCTTGTGTTTTGAATCCAAGTCAAAGTTATTTAACTGAACGGAGCGAGGATCAACCCAATTTCCCCCTGTCAAAACCCCCTATGTAGTACCACATCCTGTCAAATTAGACTGTACGTGGATGTCTCCAGCATTAAAATTTCAAAAAGTTGGCAACTATGTAGAAAACATAAGATGTCAAGTTTGGAAGAATGCAATCTGTGAGGTTTCACCTAGATTTAATGCAATTAATACTAATAACTGTGAAAATAGTTAGATTAACAACTTACAGGGACCTTGGCAAAAAGGGCATATCAGTGGAGCATTAGTGGGACATTTTTCGGCGTAGACAAGCTTGTAAAAAGGGAGATTTTTTCATCTAACGCCACATGCCAAACCTATTCTTTAGATCTACGTTACTGAAAACCTTAGCGTTTGTTGGTTCAAGTAAAATCTCTTAAGTTGGTCAGTAGAGGGTAGTGGCTTCACTTTATAGCCTGGTCGAGATCCTGCGGGTCTAAGCACACTCTTAGCTTCCCACTGGGTTTTCTAACAACCACTAAACTTGAAACCAATGGGGTAGGTGTAGCAACTGGGGCTATGATATTCATCTCTGTCAATCTGTTAAACTCTTCTTTCAAACTTGCTCTCACAGATACTGGGAGTTTCCTGGGCAGGTGCACCACTGGTCTGAAACTACTGTCTACTTCAATCATGACAATGTGGTACTCACCAGACATTAACCCATCTCCTTCAAACACAACTTTGAATTCCTTTAATTTCAAGTAACACTTCTTTGGTAACTGCTGCTTGCTTTTTCCCTGCTATGAGTTTGGCATCGATCTTCAACTCTTCCTTTTTTTATCAGTTCTGTGTTTGCAGTGTTCTCCTGACTCTCAGGTACCATGTCTTCTCCCATGGTCAAGATGTTTGCATGTTGAACTGTTACAAGTCCCATCTGTTGTATGGCTCAACTACCAAGTAATGGAATACAATTTGACTCCATTATAACAAAGTTTGCCTTGTAGCGTTTTCCAATTTTGGGAATGACCATTTTGACTTGGCAGTGACCCAAAGGCCGCTTCTGACACCATGTTAAAAGATCGATGCTTAAAACAATTGAGTGTGGAAGAGTTAGTGCAGACAAGACAATTTGACACAGACTGTTTGTTTCATTATTCTTTATTATTCAACTTTGTATATTTCTGA
>JAOBRG010340792.1:3511-14519 GCA_027574985.1 Umimayanthus nakama | reverse complement strand
TTATCTATATTCGTGGCGCGCGATCAATCAGCCGTGTGAGGTCTTAAATCTTAACGCGGGTGTTTTAAATTAGGATTTTTTTGCATCCTAGACTTTCAATCGCTTAACATCTTATTCGAAAGCTTCAGTTAATTTTCAAAGGGGACGAGAAGATCGGGACTATCGGCATATCTGAGTTGCAAAAGATTGTGCGTCTGACTGTAGAATATCTTGCCTTCCAATTCTCCTTCTAAACTTCAACCTAACATGACACAGACTAGAAAAGACTAGATGGCTCGATCGGAATATTTTCAAGGCAAGGCCAAAAACATCACAAATTCAACACATTCGCCATTCTGTCTTATTAGCGTTTTGATCCCGGGCCCAGTCACCACTGAGCCCAAAGCTGGAAGGATTTGCGGCTTCTGCACTTTTTATAAGCCAGTATATTTTTTCAAAACTCTGTACTATGAACAAGGTCAATTGTTATATAATCTGTGCTGAACTCTGTGTACTACGGTGGCCCATAAGGGTCATTAGAGTACTCGCGAGTTCTTTTTTCTACTCGCGAGTTATTTTTGTCGGCTCGCGAGTTTTTTTTTTTACTCGCGAGTTTCTTTTTCTACTCGCGAGTTCTTTTTGTCGGCTCGCGAGTTCTTTTTTCTACTCGCGAGTTCTTTTTCTACTCGCGAGTTCTTTTTATCAAATTGCAAGTTTTTTTTTCTGCTCGCGAGTTCTTTTTTTCCCGCTGACCCTCGACATAGCATTCGGTCCCTCCAGTGAAAATAGCGGCGGTTTTGAAAGTCCTTCGATCAGCCATCAGGCCAAAGCAATGCAACTGATGTGAATGTTGCCGGTAGGAGGATCGATCAAGTTCATTCCTGGAAGGCAGAGTCGAAGGGAAATTCGCCATTGGAAATACACGCGTTTATGGAAAATATTGATTAATAATTTATAAATGCTTATGGTTTTTATATGCAGTTGCTTTCTTGACTAATTTTTTCGACATGAACTGATGAAGTTGTTGGCGGGTATGACCAGATCACAGCAGACGATCCACATTTCGCAAATGCTATACAAAGTTTAACGGTCACAAAACAAGCTCACCTCCTCAACCTTGTCCATTTATACTGAGAAACGAGTATATAGCCACTTAAAAATCAAACATTGTATAAATTCGCAGCCATTTATCGCAGTCGCCAGATACATGGTTGATATGCTTATGAGCCCACTGTCGATGATCAGGGGGAAAAAAGAACTGGCGAGTAAAAAGAAAACAACTCGCGAGTAGAAAATAGAACTAGCGATAGAACAAAAGAACTTGCGAGCAGAAAAAAGAACTCGCGAGTAGAGAAAAAGAACTCGTGAGTAGAGAAAGAGAACTCGCGAGTAGAGAATGAGAACTCGCAACTAGAAAAAAGAACTCGCGAGTTGACAAAAAGAACTTGCGAGTAGAAAAAAGAACTCGCGAGCCGACAAAAAGAACTCGCGAGTAGAAAGAAAAACTCGCGAGTAGAAAAAAGAACTCGCGAGTACTCCAATGACCCTTATGGGCCACCGTGGGTACCCTGTTAAGGTTACCGTTCATGTTTGAACGGATCAAAACTTCGAAATTGAGATTTTCCCAGATTATAAATGTACATGAAGTGAACTTCTAGTAAAAAAAAATGTTTTTCAATACGTCTAATAGCTTGCGAGATATGATGAACGAAAGTTTTCACCGGAAGTAAAATTGTATGACGCGCGGTTTACTTTAGGAGTGAACTTCTCGAGACAAATTTTGGCTCAAACTACGAAAATGTAAAGGATCAATGCTCCTTCAATTTTTAGTGTCATGCCGTCAAATTTGGCAAGTTGATAAAGAAATAGCCGAAGACGAAAACTGTCCTGGCGTTTTTTGGAATTCCGCTTCAATTATTTTTTATGACTCAAGGTGTTAGTCAGCCACATACAATTTTGTCAGTAAAGTAAGCTATCTAGTGATTGCGTTTTGCAATCATGGTCACAATTTTATCTTGTCTGTGTTACAACTTGAACGGGCAAAAAGTTATCAAGTAATACTTTGTTAACCTAACTGTCAAATGTCCTCAGCAACATCATTTGTCTTAATCTCGCAATTCTCCACATGAGTCAGCCAGTCTTGAATCATCGGAACGGAAATAGACTACAGAGGAAGAGTTGGAAGTAGAGTTATCAAAATTTTACGTAGTGTGTTGCGAGGTTTTAACCAATTAAACATATATTATTGCAATATACTAAAACGATGGCGGTGCTCTGGCCAATTTGCATGCATATGTGAGTTGAGTCACTGGTCTGATGAGTTTCTAAAACTGTTATTGTTGTTGCATTTAACAACGGTAACTGAACTGACGCAAGCTACAGTCTAGAAGAAATGAATGCAAGTGCTTATACTTCAAGTTTTTTGAAAAGATCGTCAAATGCGCTTCATTGATCTGAGATTATTTCTAGTTTTAAGATGTTATCTAGGAACTTTATAGATGTCTATGGGTATGATTTCCACGATTGACCTTGGTGAAGAAACCGCTGCGCAATTCGCCACATTGGCAACAAACAAAGGAACTGACACAGTACGGATGAACTAAACTGCTTATTAAGTTGCAGCTGCAAAACAATAAGCCGCAGCGTAAGCACGATTTGAAGAATTAGAAGAGGGAGACAGTGACGAAGGGTTAGTGAAGTCAAAGATTTCCAAGTGATGTATGAGTTTCATAAGCCATTTGTCATTTATGCTCGCCCTGTTTACTTATTTCCTGCCTTCAATATGCAGAATTTTGAAATTCCTGTCTTCAATCCGCCTGTCTTTCGATTCAAAGCAAATCAGAGAATGACCACAGAACGAAACTGGTATGACAGCATTTCATAGAAGGTAAAAGTTACTCTCTGTTATTGTTTTAACAACTTAAAAGTTGCCTTTGAACATGATAAAACCCTTGAAGTTACTAGTAATTAGACTTTTCCTACGCCTGCTTGTTATATAGCAAAATGGTGCAGTAGTGTACAAGACTTACTATTAAGGCCTAAAACGATGCTTTCTGCTGGACAAAGAGTGAACTACGTCGTACTAACTCAAACTTAAACGCCATTTACTCTTTTATCATTATGGTGTATCTGATCGAAAATTGCGCAATCTGCAAACTGAGCAATTTGAAAAGGTCGTTTTCTACCATAACGTTAAATCGACGGGTGATTTTAAAACTTGTACCGTCTGACTATATATATATATATATATATATATAAAAAGATTGCAACTCGAAATGTCTAGCTAACTAGCCGCTCATTGCGGAAAACAAGCCTAAAAGTAAGGCCTTAGGGTTGGATTTCACAATATTCCAAACCGGGTTCAAATCCACGGAAAGCAGCAGATGACAGAATTTCGTTTCTTCCAAAGTGAGTTGTGTTTGCACACGTTAGAGGGTTGATCTCTTTCGTGAGTACCCAAAAACATTGCAAAAGATGCCTACTTTAATATTATTTTCTCTGCAAAAAATCACCTAAAAATCCAAAAGAAGTTGTACATTTCAGGTCAAAAACAAGATCCGCCTGTTATTCTGCGCATGCGCAACGTCCACAAACCATTCTTAATAACTCACCAAATGGTAACTGTGGGTAAAATATGAGGAAAATCTGTGATTTCAACTGTGCCACCATCTGCCTGGTCTTCTCGTGGACACTGTCTTAAATGGCACCAGTATTTGTTCAACTATTTTAATTGCAAATGAGCGAATAGCTGCCGGATATCAAGTACTATAAATCGTTAGGACAACTACTTGATGTAAACCAAAAAAAACTAAAGAAACCTGACAAAGATCGGATGTGAATAAAGCATTTTATTTAGTTTTAGTGTGTTTTACAGGCCAAGACTCTCGCTTACAAATGTTTTCACCGTTTCTTCTTCTTCTTCATGTACATATAGGTCCACTTAAATCCTCCTTTTTATAGATTTGTCAGTTTTACCGGCCAGTATGGGCTGCTGTTTGAGACACAGCACGGTTTTTTTTGGTACGGACGGATTACGCGATGTTGTATACATCTCAACGATTGCGTAGTTTTTGGGAAGAGTCCTTATTTCTCTAGCTCCTCACAAATGATCTTGCCAGGTAGAAATGCTTGCATCAGACCAAGTAATTGTCGGTACGTTTACAGAATTTGTTTTCCTCGTTTGTGGGTTCAGACAGTCAATATTATTAATTGAGATCTTTCTGGATCTTAAACCGGCTACCTGGTCCAGTTTGTCTTCTTCCGGCGCACTGGTGCTGTTGTTGATATTAACATTTGCTCGACAAGAACTAAATAAATCATATAAGACTTGTTCATCAGCCTGTGTGTCTGTGCAAAGGGCTCGCGGGTCACTTCACTATATGCAGTCATACAACGATCGCGCTGATTGTCAAACATTCACTCTCCAACTGTGCCAATTCGTTTCCGATCACTTGGACTTCGAAACAGGGCAATGTACTGAGCATTACGGCTGATATCTGTGTTGTATTTATCCTTGGGGAACATATTTTGGAGAAGTGTAAGGCAACAAAAATACCAATTGAAAGTAAGATTTTTATCATTATGCGAAATTATTCTACATCACGCTATTCTTTGTTCACGAAAGCTAAGAGCGTGGCATAAAAGAACTCATTTTTAGTAGCCGCACTGTCTGCTTTTAGATTGCTATCTAAAATAGCAGGAAACATGAACAAAGCTCACGTGACTCCAACTGCCGTAACCTTTGCCTCGTTAATTGACTTTATCGGTAACAAAAAAGAGAAAAACTAAAGCGCTGAACAACGGTTGAGAAAAGCTTTTAAGACCAATGGATACAAAAACTTTTAATAGAAAGATAAAACTTTAATGCTGAGGAACAAAGGACAAAACTTTTAAAGTTAAGAAATGAAAGATAAATCCTTTGTTACTGGGACTAGAACAGCGGAAAAAGTGTCTTCAATTAGACCGTAAAAGCGTCTATAAAAACTGCTTGTAAGAACAGTTTATCTATTAATTCATGCATTCAGTAAGTGGAAAGTAAGTCAGTGAGTGAACTCGAACATCCAACTCAACCGAGTATAGACGAATATAGAGAGACGATCCCTGATATCTCCGTTGTCTTATTGACTGACAGCGCAGCAAAGCTAAGTTATACTCTACACGTAGAAAATCTTTTTCTACAGAAGGACAACAGTATTGGAATTTCTGTGAAGGCCTTGAGTAAAAAGTCTAGCTACAATGGGGCTCTCTTTAGCCTCAATCATCAAATCGTCCCGAATGATGAAGTTGTTGTAGTTTGTGTCAATTTCACGCAGGTCATCAGAAAACTGAGGGATACCGCAAACAAAGGAAATTTCAGATCGTAACATTCTCTTCATCTCGTCATATCTATCTTGCCATTGGCTGTAACACCAAAGAATTTGCCTTTGCTTCTTCTTCTCGTATAAAATGCGGTCGTTTTTCGGTCCTACGACAAGAAGAGAAAACTTGTGACAGAAAGCAAATTCCGGGTAGGGTTTCGTGCTCGAAACAGACGTTTGGCTAAACTTCGGTTTCTTTGGCCTTTGTAGGAAGCCTTATCTCCGGTCTACAGTGTTCTTGTGGTTTCATACGATTGGAAGGAGAAGGAAAGCTTGGTTACCATGGTGATACCTTTGCTTGCTTTAACAACAACTCTCGCTCCTCGTTTGTTTCGAGATGTACTTGTAAAAAGTCTGTGCTGAGATTTATTAGACCCGGTCGACCGCACAGCGGACATGTCCTGGCGAACCTTGGAGTAGTACTACCTGCTGTAGTAAGGTTACCGTTCACCTTGAGCGGCGTTTTCAGTTTTCCGTACATAACCCGCTAATACGCATCGGATACTCACAAACCTATATATCAATGGAAAGCTTATGAAATTTTCCAAATGATGGTGGAAAAAATATTTAAACATTTTGGTTTATAAACGAATGCGAGCATCATAATTCAAACTGTTTATTTCATTTCTAGACGTCAATGCGGCTGTCATTTTTATTTTCAACCTTTTTTAGTTTGTTATGAGATTCAGCACAAATTTTACTCTAATTCCGTCTTGGCGATTTTTAATTGAATGCGTCATTAGTTTTCTACAGGCATTTGAAGAAAGTTCTATATTTGCAGAGTACAAAACTGCCCTGATTGAGTCATAAAAAATGATTGGAGCGGAATTTTAAAATTCGCCAGAACGGTTTTCATCTTCAACTATTGTTTTATGAACTTGCTAAATTTGACGGTATGAGGTTAACAAATGGGGGAGCATTGATCCTTTGCGTTGTTGCAGTTTTAGCCAAAACATGTCTCGAGAAATTCACTTCTAAAGTACGCAGCACGTCATACAATTTCACTTCCGGTAAAAACTTTCGTTCGTCATATCTCGCAAAGTAATAAACCTATTGAAAAACATTTTTTATCTACTAGAAGCACATTTTCTCCAAAAATCTTAATTTCGAAATTTTTGAACCGTTCCAACTTGAACGGTAGCATTAAAGTACGCGGTATCATGGCCCTAACCATACTTATCCGTAACAACAGCTGTGTTACTTAGTCAATTAAAAGGACGAAATGTATTTGTGTGTGTTCAAATCATCAGGTGATAGTAGCTTGATTTTGGAAGGTTCTGTAGAGGTTCGGTGAGGTTCTGTGGGGCTTCTGTAGGGGTTCTGTGGTGGTTCTGTAAGGGTTCTATAGAGTTTCACCGCGGATACAACAAATAGAGTATGCGAACGTAAAAATAACTATTTTATAAATGACGTCACCGAAACTGGAACGTAAACCTCATAAACACAGAGAAACGGGTTAAAACAAATCATTTGATACCGCAAATCGAACAAGTCTTCACACGACTCTAGAATGACGGATAACAACAATAATAATAATAATAATAATATAAATATAAATATTAATAATAACATCAATAGCCTTTATTTAAACACGGTTAAAAACGGACGGCAGCTGTACAGCTGATGTGGGCGTGTATTACAATACAAAATAGTACAATACGATGCAATACAATACTTAATTCTTAAAAACTACGGAGTGACGATCTTAAAAATTAACCTGTATTGACTGCTTTACTGTTTATGTCTACTGCTTAACTGTGTATGTCTAACTATCTAACTACTATCTTGTCTAACTATTATGTCTAACTGTTATGTCTAACTATATCTACCTTCCTGCATGTCTGACTACTATCTTGTCTAGCTATTATATCTGTTAGGTCTAACTATATTTATTTATCTACCTACCGGCGAGTTTGATTGTTATCTTATCTAACTATTATGTTTACTTGTTATGACTAGCAATATCTATCTACCTGCCTCCATGTCTAACTATCAAATACAATTATCTAACTAAAAACTGTGTAGTGGCTAAAACTATATAAAATCTTTAAATAAGAATGTTTAACTTAAAATTGTAATATGGCTAAAAATATATAAAGTCATTATTTTTTCCACAGCTTGGTAAAAAGGTTAAAGATTTCAGTTGTTAAAATGTTTAGTTAAAATCACTGACTGTCGTTGTACAGTATTTTAAATTGTTCTATATAGTGTTGATGCTCTGTATGTGACAGAGTTTCTGAGCATGTCAGTGCGGGGTCTGGATAGTATTAGCTTGTTGCTTTCCCTTAATGAGTAGACACTATTCCTTTGTTTTAGTTGTTTGTTTGTATTGCCTTTTGGAGTTGCTCATCGGACAGAGTTTCTTTTAAGGGTACATGATGCTCATCTGTAGGCCCTGCCAGGTCTGGCCAATTCCAGCAACAGATATATGTGTGCCTGTTTACGTGGTCAACAGTGAATAACTTTCCTAAACCACAAAAGTTGACCAACGCGCGACATCTTTCCTACCCTTGAAACCTTTTGGAACGGCAAAAACACAGTCTTTCGTGGCCTTCTTGTAATATCGTCTTGAGCGCTGGGTGTAGCTTTTCTGGATCAGATACCTTGATTCACTGTTTCACTCCCCCTTTCAGCGATGTTTGTTTGTTACCATCTAAACGACAAAATAAGAGTAGTTTACTCCAGTCGCTTTAAGATGGCCTTGCTACACACCATCGCCATTTCCCTTATTCTTATGATGTCATTCACTGGTACGGTTCTTGTTTTGATCTTAAATCTCCACAAGTCAAGGTTGGTAACTTTACCGACCCACCCAATGCCAAGTGTTAATTTTAGGCATTTGTTAATGAATGTCTGAACTTTGGCTTTGGTGAACTTTTTTGTTTTCCGTGTATCCAAACCATATAGTAGAACTGATCTTACGTTAGAGTTAAGGAGTTGTAAATTAAATTGAAGTCTGTTGTTTCTGGATTTCCAAAAATTCTTCGTCCGCTAAGGAGTGCGTGTCGTGCTTTCTGCATCCTAGCTTTTACATCTGTACTTCCAACCTTGCTGATTACTCTGCAAGGTAGGTAAATGAATCCACATCTTAAATCGGCTCTCCTCTGAGCAGTGTTTGGCTGGTGTTTGCTGTGTACATTCATGAATCCTTATTCGTCCTTCACTGTATGTTAGGTCCAACTGGTCGGGCCATGCTATCTAACACAGATGTCTGCTTCAACATCTAATTGTAGGTGTGAGACAAATCTGCACAGTCTAGTTCATCTAGATGTGAACAGATCGTCCACAGTATTCCGTTTACCCTGTAGTTTCTTGCATCATCCAATTGGTTGCTAGTAGAAACAGATACAGTGAAAACAGATAACCTTGTCGAGCTACGCTTAATACGCTAAAATGTCGCTGGTCTTGCCTTCACAAGTAACCCTGTTGGACATACCACTGTAAGAGCTGCATACTTTGGTCACGGACTTTCCTTAAAGGTTTCCATAACTTTTCTCTGTCTAAACTGTCGAATGATTTCTCGAAATCAAGGAACCTAACAAATAGTGCTGAATTCCATTCCAATTCAATGATTCTTCTACTGCAATGCGAAACGTCACGACATGACTTGCCTTTTCTTACGCAGCTTGCAGCCTTTCAAGAAAAAAATAATTGATTATGCCTGGCGGAATTCAGTTCCGTCTAATACGTTTATCAAATTGGCACATTTTAACTTCCACATTTCTCCTTCCCGCTGTTTACCACAATTCTAAGTCTGCATTGTTTCTTGAATTGCTCTGAATAGCATCTTTCATATACCCGAACCACACTTCAGCTGTACTTCATTAACAGTTTTCCTCATAAATAATGCTTTTCTTCCTAGCACACTAAAAAGCTCTCGCCATGGCAAAAAGTTGCCAAAATTCAAAGTTGATTAAGCTAGGATAATCATTGGTATAAAGTCACGTTTTGGGTCCTGGAAGTAGCACATGATCTCAGTTGCATCAAATACTGATATCAGTTTCTCTCGTTATAAGCCATGCACAGTGGAATTTCTGTCGTATCACGTAACATTTTCCTGGTCCTCTTTGTTTAAACCACGTAGAGAAATGAGTACACGAGTAGATGAATAAATAAATAAATAAACAAACTGTCAGATAAATAAATTAATTGACTACATAATAGTTAAATGAGTGTAGAAGCTCTGCGAGACAGTTCTGCAAGACAGGTAAGGCGGGAAAAATTGAGAAATCCTCCTTCCATCGCGCGATCACGCGCCCACGTCATTTCGCGCCCTAGCTTCCCATTCCGCCTGTCGTGCAGGGCTTTAACTGCACTGGTTTTAAACAAACAAAATGGCGGCCAGGCTTGCCGAATGCAGTGACAAGCTCATTCAAATTTTTTTTCAAAAAAATAGAAACAAATAAACTGTAAGAAGTACTAGCTGAACTAGCCAAAACCGTGGAAAACGTGGGCAAAATAAACTAACTATAGTGACAAAAAATGCTACCAACCAGAAAACCATGATTTTGTTTCAGGCTGATGGAACCTGCGAACAGCATCAAGACCGCCAATCACGAAACTAAATAGTGCAGCTACTAGTAATCGCAGTCCAATCGAAACCAAAGTTAGCAAACAAGTTCGTTTTAATTCAGTTCAACAGATGAGGAATCTTACGGAAGATAAAATGTAGTCGTTTATTTTCAGCAGTTGTCAAGCTGAATACCTTCAACATGCTTTTTCGTGTTCGTCATTTTGAAACAAAACCTATCTGTCTTTTATTTTCTTTTGGCTTGGTAACCACGGAGTTTTAGCGCCAATTGCTCGATCCCGTGGAAAAAAACTCCTCTTAAACCTTCTTTGCATGCTCCCAACTAAACTACGCTTCAACCAAACTAACTACGTCAGCAAACGTTTGAGTAAAACGTCGAATGTTCTTTAGTCGAACGCTCTTCAGTCGACTGAAATTCAGTCGCAAAATCGACAACGGCGGTCCAAGTGTTTTCAGTGCATAGCATCTTCCTATGTAACTCCAGGTTTCTGGCGTTCAGCTCGTTGAACTGACTTTCTGAGACCCCATGGTTCCTGGTGCGAATTGCAAAGGTCGACCGAACTACTTATACTTAAGGTGTGAGTAAATCAGTCGGCTGAAAATCAGATGCCAATCAATCGACGACGGCGGTCCAGCTTGTTCCATGCATGGCATCTTCTTTGTGTTCTTGAAACAATTGTTTCAGTTTGCCCAGGTATCTGACGTCCAGGTTGTTCCATGCATGGCATCTTCTTCTGTGTTCTTGAAACAATTGTTTCAGTTTGCCAAGGTATCTGGCGTGAAGCTCGTTGACCTGATTTTCTGAGGCCCTATGGTTCTTGGTCTTCAACTAGCAGAATCTCTAAACTCATTTTAAAAAATGGGCTCAAAGAAGTGTCTAGAACTTTTGTGTTTAGTGTATACGACATCCATGAAGGTAGGCTTAGTTTCAGTTTTGTAAAATGTTTTGTGTTTTTCTAAGTCTATTTAAAAAATTGTTGTACTTTTTTAAAGTCATGTTGGTTTTATATTGTGTACTCGTCAAGATAGCTCAAGTTACTTGATACAATCACGATCATCATCATCATCATCACCACCATCATGGTTTGCGAAGGTCGACCGAGCTAATTATGTTAAAGGTTTGAGTACAACGTTTAACGTT
>JAOBRG010340770.1:0-14519 GCA_027574985.1 Umimayanthus nakama | reverse complement strand
GGACACGTGAAAGCTTGTCTGAAGGACTAGCGAACAAATTGAGAAATTTACAATTTCTGAGAAATTCTGAGAAATTGTGAAATTGAGAAATTGACAATTTGATAAATTGATAAAAATGATTTTAAAGTTCAAAAATCAATTTGATAAATGATGAAATGAAAATTGTGGTTTTTGTGGTTTTAGCGCAATTACCTTTTTGGCTCAGAATCGGTATTTTATTACTACTCACTATCACCAAGAGAATCAAAATCTCCACCTTGACATAAACTTGAAAAAAACAACCACTGACTTTGCCTTAACCGTTCTAAGCCTGTTATTACACACCAGTTGCATTTTGCCAAATGTTATCCTTGGTGAATACCGTGCTCTGGACATCTGGTCTTACAACTGCTACGCTGTTCACTGTTGCAATGTAGTCATTCGCCCCATGCGATAAACCAACCTGTAACAACACCAATTCAGGCCTCGAAATTCCAACACAAAATGACTGCATCATAAAATTGTACACAAGAATTATTACTATGAAATATTATGTTACGTTCCTCTGTTACGAAATAAGCTTTCGACCAGAACTCTAGCCCTGTTCATAACAACTACAGCCTCGCTTTGATATTGAAGCATGACTACTTGGACCTAGGAGCTATTATTTTTGAGCTCAACATTTTTTCTAAAAACAGTTAAAATATGTATATTCATATTAACATCCAGGAAAAAATGAATATGCACAATGAGATCTCACTTTAGTAAACATACACCAAAATATTGATGATTAACATAAACTAATTTTCCAGCACAGTATTTGCTATTTATATTTTGGAACGTGCAAGTCTTTCCCTTTGCTGGCCTGTTTTTTTTTTCTCTTACAGTTGTTTCACAAACCTTAGAGTTGCGAGAGTGATGAACGCTATTCACTGTCGCTGCACCTGACCCTATTTTGCTGGCCCATTAACACAGAGACACAGGGAATCTTTACCTGTCTGTTCCACTCCTGACCCTCCATAACTGGCGAAGGCTTTGTGTCTCCCTTGAACACAACTCCTGGGGTGAGCCTACTCAACTCTTCATCACGAGGGGTGGACTACAGACGGTTCAAATGTATAGTGTTAGCAGTGAGTACTGGCTCTTTACTAAAAGTTCACAGATCTGGAGTTTTTTTTTATTCAAACTGGGTTCACAGTATATTGAAAGATCTAGCTTTCTCACTTCCCCTGACATTTCGCTAACTAAATAGCATTCTTCACTGAACTGAAGAAAACGAAAATTTCTGTTTACCTGCCCCCCACCATCAAGTCAAGTATACAACTAACCCAAAATCTTCTTTCCACTACAAAAAATGAGACCAAAGCATAGATCGTTTAGATCATTGAAACACTTCAAGTTTTATAGAAAAAGAAAAACAGCCACAAAAAATGTTTAAAGATAGCATTCCCCGATTTTCCAATGATTTTCCAATATCAAACCTCCCTGACAAATCCTTGATCTTTGAAAAACGTTTTTTCACCGCTTAATTACCTTCCACAGCTTAGAATCTTCATTAGTAGCACTGAGGAAGCTGCCCCCGAGGCAATGATCCGGCTGCCCGTTGCTTGGCTTAGTGCTGCCTGCAGCATGATGGGTCTGCAAACACATCGAAAATATCTTTAGTTTCAGTTTATTTGTTTTACCACATAAAGAACATCATTATACCTTGTATCACACGTATTTACAATATGGTCGCTCACGTGGCGAGTGAGCCCAAAAGAAACTAACAGAGCTTATGCTTTTAATATGTACTCATTCGTGACAATTTTCAGACTAAAAAATTTAGAATTTAGAGGTGAGGGAAGAAAATTGGAGCTTAGTTTAAGTGCAGCAGACTTGAAAATTTGCAAGTATGGTGGTATGAAGGAAAACTACCGTGTACTTATTTTGTGCCACGGAACAGGAGGCAGTAGAATTTTTAAAATATTCCTAGTATTATAGTTATATTTTCAATACCAAATGGAAAAACCACACAATTTGAATTTTGAGCGTCGTTTATTATGGAAGTGGATGCCTGAAAGTGATCAAAACTATCAGTAAAAATCTCGATACGTTACACAGAACTTGTCTAGACATGTGAAGAACACCTTCCGATCCACTTATTTGATCAAATGTACCAGGATACGCTTGCATCGTGGGAGATGTTTTGTTACGTAATGACTAGCAGTGTTTTATTTAAAGTAATGACTAACATAACTACCTTATCCCTACCAAGCAAAACGATTTTCTTTGTCTGACAATAGAGACTAATCCATTTGATAATATTACTCAACTTTGAAAAACCGAGTCCTGCATATAAAGACATCCACATTTCTTTGTTTTCTTAACGTAATGAATTACCTCGGTAAACGCCATCCAATTTCGAATTAAGCATACCCGTTGCCTCACTCGTGTTTCTGCCTTATGGAGTTCTTCCTATTCTGCTTATTTCGTATAACGTGTTTTCTTGAGCAACTCTTTCTTTTACACTTTTGCCTCGTAAGCTGGTATGTGCCTAAGCTTCTAGTCGAGCAATAGAAACACTAGGTGAGTGTTGATAGGCTTTGCAACATAGGTTTTTTCAGAGCCCAATGTTCTAAATACTTTTTGTGTGACTCATTTTTCAAACTCGAAATCTCACAAAAACTTATAGCCAATAAATGGTTTTGCCACTAAGTTGTTTTGCGCTTTTTGAAAATCGATGTCCTTTTAAGAACTACTGTCATGATACCTTATAATGACCCTAATGAGGTGGAGCCATTGTTTGTCCAATTGCAGTTAATTACAAAAAAACAGTGACTCCACCCCACCCTGGTTGCAAGCCAATCCCAAACCTCTTACGAACGTTTGTCAGCCCAGGGTTTAATAAACGGGATTTCACAATATATTAATACCTGATCCCCATCCTGATGACCAGGAGTGAACGGCTGTTCAACCGGATTACGAAGAACAGTGACTCCACCTCATCCCGGTTACAAGCATATCCCAAGCCTCTCATAAATTTTTGTCAGCCCAGGGTTTATAAACTGGATTTTACAATACATGTATATTAATACCTGATCGCTATCTTGATGACGTGGATTGAACGGATGTCCAACCGCAGTAGGTTCAAAGACCAGTGAGGGCGCACCACCAAGAGTCAAGTTTTGTCCACTTCCTTCTTGGTTGGGGCCAGCTACCTGCAAAACAACCACGAATCGTTTTCCAAAAACTTGCATTAGCTAAATTCTTTACATATATATTTGGTTCTGTTTTCTTTTTGCTCACAGAATAAATTGTCTCAAATTCCTGTGCATCTATATTCAATGGTTTTCCATGGCTGAAAAACAAATTCAAGGACTTTCCAGGCCTGGAAAACAAACTTGTGAAAGTTCTTGAACTTCCAGGTTTCCATTACCTGCACGAACTCTCAGTGTGTACACTATCTCCAAACGCCACAGAGACACAGAGATTGACATGAAACTTAAAAGTATGCAAAAGAAACTAATAAGTATATTTTTTCCAATACAATACACGACATAATGGACCTTTCTTACACTTGCTTACAAAAGCGATTCTTATTACGTTGGCTCAAGTAACTTCCCCCTTGTAACTCGACACAGCCGAACTATCTCCCTCCCACAGTGCGGGCCACTTGTGCACTAACCTGTGATAACTGGAAGTTGCCAGCGTTGTTTGCCCAGACTGGTGTATCCACACTGCTGAAAGACGAACCGCTGTGCGGTGTGTTTGAAGCCAACAAGTACTGAGCTCCCAGTGCTGACTGTTCTGATGTAACGGGTGTTAAGTCATTTCTTGCCTCGTCGCCCTAACAGGTCAATGGATAATAGTGAGATATGGATGAGATGTGAAGTGAACTGAGGGAGTGGGTGACAGCAGTGTTCGTGCTCTCGACCTTTGTGAAATACCATGACTTTCCACAACTTTTAATTGTTTTCAATTACTCAATTTTTGGATACAGTAAACATTCTCGAACTAAGTTTTTATCAGTGCGCTAATCGCATTTAAGAAAGAAAATGAGTTCACCAACCATTAAGTAATTATGTGAGTTCAGACTAACCAGGGAGCCAGATTTGGTCAGGTGGATACCCTATTCAAACACTTGTCTTAGTTTTTGAAACATTACATATAAAATTATTTTCACGTAGATTGAGCCTGGTTCCTGCTTCTTCTTTGTTGGGATTCCATTCGTATGAAGCAAAAAACATATCTAATTACATCTGCACGCAACAGGCTTTTCATTGCCACGTTACAAAAAAATAAAAAGGTTAAAAAAACCGAACTGGCAGAAGGATATCAATGACCTTCACATAGCTGTCAAAGCACTCTAAAGCTAACAAAGAGAATCTTTAATCAATTTTAGTCACACAGTACCGTAGTGTGACAGGCGTGACTAACACAGGCAACAAGTGCAGGGCAGCAGCAATAAAAATCACAAATGTGCGTATGCCGTAGATTTTGCTACTAAAACATATCCAATTTCCTATCATCCATATTAGAAAATGTACCTTTTGCCAAATCACGGGTGTTGATGCTGCCTGGAACGACCTTTACAAAGCTATCAAAGTACTCTAAAGCTAACAAAGACAGCTTTTTACTACCGAAACATGACCGACTTCCTTTCCTTACACCTTTTTACATGTACACGTTGCCTAACCATAGGTGTTGATGCTGCCTGGAATTCAAAATGTCCCACGACCTTCACAAAGCTATCAAAGTACTCTAAAGCTAACAAAGACAATCTTTTACTACTCAAACATGTCCTATTTCCTATCCAATATTACTACAATATAACTGTTTTCGAATCATGGATATTGATGCAGTTAAGTTTGCAGTTCACTCTTCACAAACTAAACATTCAAAGTAGTCTAAAGCTAAAAAGACATTCTTCTACTACTGAACTATGTTCCATTTCCTACTGAATATAACATTTAAGGCATACATCTTATATACTTGCTGTCTGACCATGTGTGTTGATGCTCACTGAATACTCAAAGAGTTCCAACAACCTTCGCAAATTAAAGCTATAAAAGTACTCTAAAGCAAGCAAAGACAGTCTTTTGCTACTGAAACATATCCAGTTTCCTATCCAGTATACCTGTTGCCTAACCATAGTTGTTGATCCTGCCTGGAATTCAAAAAGTCCCTTCACAAAGCTATCAAAGTCGCTAAAGCTAACAAAGACAATCGTTTGCTACTGAAATATGTTCAAATTACTATTTAATATGACTATACATACCTGTTGTCTAACCATAGGTGTTGATGCTGCCTGGAATTCAAAAAGTCCCTTCACAAAGCTATCAAAGTACTCTAAAACTAACAAAGACAATCTTTTGCTACTGAAACAGGTCCAAATTCCCATCTAATAAGACAGTATACCTGTTGTCTAACCATAGGTGTTGATGCTGCCTGGAATTCAAAGAGTCCCAATGACCTAGCACTGATGTCACCCAGGCCATCGAGCTGCTGGTTGTTCACAATAGTACCAGGCCCTGGTGTGGATATTTCTCCAGCCCCATGACCCACTGGCTGCTGTCTGTCACCACCACTGGCATGTTGGCCATCCCCCTGGTGTAGCGGTACTCCGACATTACCATGCCATGGTGTTGCCAGGCCCAGCTGATGAAGAAGGTCATTGGAATGGGCACCCTGTGATGGAGTCCGGGACGGCACTGTACTTGAGCTGGATGAGGCATAAGCTGCCCCTGCAAAATCACCCGTTTAAGAAGAAACCAATGTAAATATAAAAAAGCTAAAGGCTAGGATTTCTAGCTAGTCGCTGCTTCGAAGTACAGAAGCAGCTTTTGAAAGCAGCTGGTGGCGCCTCTGGCTAATGCGATACAGTCCGTACGTGACCTCAGACCACACAATCCGAATACCGGGATCATTAGGTGTACTCTACTCTTTTTGAGAAGTCACTGGGTTCTTTACGTCCCCTGAATGTTAACGGCTTAACGTCCTTGTCCACGGAAAGTGTGGAAAAGAAGCTCGCCAAAAGTTCAAACCTTGACCAGGTCTAGAACTGAAACCGGGACCTTTCTAGTTGGCAGTAAGAGACGCTATCTTCTCAGTAACGCACACGCAATGTATTTCAGAACGAGATGATAGGAAAATTATTATATTTCCACATCATTAGAATATTTTGCGTTCAAGTTTGGGTTAAGAAGAAGAAGAAGAAAGGCTTGGAGGATACCGTAAGCCTGAATAGTGAGCCAGCATTCTAATAAAAAAAAATCCGTCAATCCAGATCACTAAAATTAGTTGTAAAACAGCTTAAATAGCTGATATATAACATTAATAGCACCCAAATTTGACTTCTATAAGCTAAGATACACAGCTCAAAAAGCTTAGTTGGTTTTTAACCCTCGCGAACGAGTTCCAACTTGTTTACACTTGATACTTTTCGAATGAAAAATTGTATAGAGAATGTATTAAAAATTGCCATAACCAAATTATCTGTTCTGGCGGACACTGCTAATGACTAATTTCGGCAATAAAGTCCCTCAGTTTTGCAGTGCAGGAGTCCAGCAGTTACCGCCTGACTCCTAACCTGAAGCTCATCTGTTCAAACGATTTTGGGTACTTGAGCAAGATACTGTTAAAACGCCCCAGTCAACTAGACTGCATAAATGAGTTGTACCAGTTTCTGCTGGGGGGCTTACTTGTGGCGAGCTATTCAGTGTGCCTGCAGCTGCCATGATAAATGAGTCACATCCATCTGTATTCTTAAGTAGCACCACTGAAAGTGGGGATAACTACTTGACATATGAGAAACTTGAATTGAGAAAGGATTTAGAATTGAGCACTGGCAAAGAAACAGTAAAGCTGTATGGATCACACTAGGTTGAGTCAACACTTGAACTTACCTGCAGGACCGGCATTATCTTCACTGTCACTACCACTGCTGCCGTCTCCACCGCCTCCTCCATCACCAGGGATGTCTGATACTACATCATCACCTTCTGCCGACTGTCGCAACCCTACAGATACATGAAGAAGTAATACATCTGTTTCCACACGCAAATAGTAAACGATGTCATGCAGGAAGTAGCTGTTATGAACGATTATCTGAACTCACTTTTCATCGAAAAGGCTGGCACTGTTACCAAGCAACACACTGTGCTCGTTACCGTCTGACCAGCTGAGTTTTTGGTGTGTCACAAGGAACGGCAGGAAGTCACGTAACCTTGCCCTTGACATCACGTTTGCAGTCAATGGTTCGCATTTGAACCTCAGGAGCACCTCCTCGCAGTAAGTGATTTACGGGGGGGGGGGTTATGGCTAGAAATCTTTCAGAACTCGCGTTTGGGCAAAATAGTTATGTTTCTTTACATGTATGTGTTAACGTTCTTGTTGATACAATTTCCATTGTCAAATAGAAGTTTTTGAGGGACCTCGTCTGTTTGATTTGTGGCGTGTAGCAGAAATTGGAAATCCAACATGGGGCCGTTCTTGCCATCATACCAGGAACGCCTTGCTTAAGTTAAAATTAACGCAAAACTCAAACGGCAGATGCCTAACCGCCAACTGCAGTATCACGCGAGGAATTCAGTGCTAAAGGTCTCTTAAACAGGTATTATAGACAATAGTACGCGTACCGAGAGATCCAGGCACTGTTTCCATGCCGACACCAGGAGCTTGTGTGTTGAGTTGCACTCCATTATCCTCCGCTTCGGAGTTCCCACCCTCCAATCCTGGTCTGACAACTGCAAGGTGCTGGCGCGAGGCTCCTCCGTTACTGCTAACACCACCAGGTGCCTGCCTACTCACCGCTAACCTACTGTGTGTGTCACTGCCATTGCTGCCATCCCCAGATGTGTGGGCCACAGGCAGACCTAACGCAAAGTCTGTCACAGTGTCACTCTCTGAGCCAGAGTCCATTCCACTACCGAGTCCGCGGCTGGTACTGGAAGATAAATGGTAGTGAAATTCTTTATCTTAATCTTAGTAACCATTCATTAGCTAACAAGGACAAAAGTACAATGTTACAAGAACTACAACTTAAAATTGATGAAAAGAGTTGAGTCCGACCAGTTAAAACAGTTTATCATATGCTAAACATTTCGGTCACTTCAGTGATCTCCCTCAGTCCAACTATTTTAACCAGAGTGAACTCTTTTTATCAGTTTAAAGTTTTACCATGCTTGATTACAACAACAGCATTTTGAAAAATTGCAACTTATTAATGTGTATACAGGTACATGTTGGAAGTTAACGTCATCTTCAGATATACATGTATCTCTTTATTCATCTCTAGATGTCCAAAATGTTTACGTTTTACGTAACTTTCAATATCCAACCACTGGTACATTTCAATTTTATTGGCGTTTTTTTGGTATAAATAAACAACAATTAATGGTTTACCGTTTTAACCCGGCGAGTTTATCAGTATTTAAATTTCCTTACATGTATCATTCAACCACACAAAACAAGTTGTTTGGCAATAAAAATTCTCCGAAACTGTTTACATGGAAACTATTGATCGATGTGGTATGGCGTATTTGAAGATGACACGGTTAAATAAAAAACACCTGAAAGTGTACATTGACTGAGGGGTGCGTCTTGGACGTTTGTTTTGGCAACTGCTGAGGCCCATTCTCTTTTCTATTTTGCTAGATACTTTTTCTCGTTGATCTACTGGATGCTTATACTCTTTCTAGCTCTTTTAAAGACACTGGTACAGCAATCGTTGTTAAAGATTACAGAAAGTAGCAGTTTTCCAATGACAACACCCACTGCAGCTGAAGTGACAGTAGTCAGGATGTCTAGGAAAAACTTAAGATTCAGTCTCTAACTCCGTGTACTTTTACTGATTAGTAAAACGGGAAATCTTGATACTTCATTTACTTTTATCTTCTTATCTGCCACAAAAACAGATATTTTTTCAATTTATTATCATGGATTGAAGCCTGCATTTCTATCGAGTCGAATTCACTAGCATCCTTTGCATCAAGCGGAAGTGTGTCGAAGTGATTTTAAACTTGTTTGAAAGTAAAAGTATAAAAACCATATACCGCTAAAACACGTAAGACAATGAACCAGAGACTCCCTGAAAAACAATGGTATTTGGTTCAGTTGCAAGTACCAAGTTGCGAGTATTTACGAGTACCATTGTTTCTGTCTAACTCATTATAAACGAGTCACTCGCGAGTAGCGAGTCTTTGCGAGTGAAAAATGTACTCGCGAATACTCGCGCGATGTGACGTAACTCGCGGACCGTACTGTATGGCAATTTCAAACATGTTTGATCATGAACACTGCGTATTGGTGCTTTGAACTCGCAGCGTAAATCAAGGTGTAAACAGCATTTAAGTCATTTGTTGATAAACTCTATCTACTTGTACATAACGGGCAGTCGGAAAATCGGTCTGATAACGCTTAATGTCAAATTAACTTTAAAGGAGAGGGGGTGTCTGATGGTTTTGTGATTGACGTTAAGAAAAAATGAGAAGAAAGGAATGAAATTGTAAGAAAAAGCAACAACTGATGTTTAAACAAGAAGTGCAACTTAAGCAGCTTTTACAAAAACAAATATACCGGTACTATCACTATCAAGTTATTATTAGTTGACTTTTACAGGGTCGCCACTTTTAACTGGATGTGAAATTCAAGGACCTTTCTAGGACTTTTCAGGATCTTTTCGAGCAAATTCAAGGACTTTCTATACCATACAAAACATACATGTACTGTAAAATACTAAAAAAGCTTTATTGTTTTGTATACTAATTCAGAAATGAGCTTTACAAGATTTTTTCTGGGGTAGAATCAAGCCGCCGTTTTATGTTTTCAAACAATGTTAATTTGAATGTTTTACGTTCGGTTCTGAGAAACAGCTCATTATAATTACTTTTTGCAGTTAAAGGTGAAAACGTTTGCCCATTCCAGGATTTTCAAGGACTGCAAACCAAATTCAAGGACTTTCCAGGACCAGGAATTTTCTTTTGCCAATTCCAGGACTTTCCAGGATTTTCAAGGACCGTGGCAACCCTGCTTTTACATGTGGAGGATTGTGACTCCAAATGCCAATGCCTTAGGTGTGTGCATTGACAGATGGTCATGGTATATAATACTTTCGCATTTAATGTAAACTGTGTCGATGCATTTCCTTGGGCTGTGCGACAGAATACCATTTTAATAGGCAGTCGCTGAAAGCAGTTGTAGGTTACAAGTCCTTCTGTTCTGTATTTAAATGGAAAATAATATAGGATTGACGTTAAGGGAGGGGGGGGGTCAGCTCTTAACGTCAATTTGACATTAAGTGTCACGGCCCCTTAAAGCAGACTGTTAAAGTTTTTCAGGGTTGAAGAACTTGAACTTTAGCTCTTAGAAAATACTGTAGAAAATACTGACAGTTGTTCCCTGTGGAACGCGACTTCTGGCTTGCTCTTGAGAAGAAGTGTTCCCTTGGCCTCCAGCATACATGTACAGATGCGTTTGGTGTTGATGTATGTTATCAAAACTCAGAAGTTAGGAATGTCATACTATTCAAAATTTTATGTCTGAAAATATGTTTTAAACAATTACGAGACTCAAACAGAATACACAGTAAACCGATATCTGTAACTTGATAATATGAAGAAACGGGTTACCCCACCCCCACTCCCAACAAGCAATTAATGGTCCTTAAATTAATACCTGCTGAGACTCTGACTGAAGATGCTGTCAGGGAATGTCTGCGACTGAATGAAGCTGATCGTCGAGGTAAGTGAAACCCTGTCAACCAGTTCCCCACCATCAGCACTTCCTGATCTTGTGAGCAACATCATGTTGAGCTCCTCTGAGTCTGCAAACACATTCGGTGGTTTGTTACAGCCAAACCCCACAGGGAGTTGGTGATACCAAGCAGTTCTTACAAGATTTGTGTTGGATATTGTCAAACACCAGAAGGAGGGGGTGGGGGTACAATACTCCTACAGGGCCCACAGTGCCTAGACGGAAGGCTTGGGTTGGGGACACAATACTCCTGTAGGCTTTGTGTTGAGCTCTTCTGATTCCGTAAATACTTGAAAGGGAACCTCAGCTGAAAATCACTTTGGTTGTCTAATAAAACTTAAATGCTTCCTTATTATGGTTTGCCAGAGATTTTACGTTTTTGGCCTTTCGATTTTCGGTCACCATGACCAGACCCCACAAATTAATGTACAAAAAAAACCGGCAACCAAAGATAGTTAATGGTTGAACTTTTTCGTTCTAGCCAGAATATTCAAGTAATAATCGGTTATAATCAAGCTTGGATGAGATGCAATTGGGTGAGGGTGAACCTAAAAGTTTTCCAGACATTAATTGGCAGTTTGCAAAAGGTTTGATTTCCACATTAAAGAAAAAGATTGAGTGACCAGGTTTGCTACAGAGACAGAGAATATGTTGCTGTTCTCAGGAGGAATTTCAAACATCTGGGTCTGACTGTACGAAGGATGGATAACTTTATCCAGTGGATAAATCCCTATCTAGTAGATAAAACTTGCTTGTTGACGAATCAAAATTAAGAACGCACCACTTTTATCTGTTGGATAGGAATTTATCTGCTGGATAAAGTTATCCACCCTTCGAACAACTGGGCCCTGAACTGCATACCACAGACTACCCTGTGGGGTGCATACTGTTTTCATTTAAGCCTTTCAGTCATCAGAGGGATTTTCAAATATCAGTGACAGTTTAAAACTAGAAGAAAATACTTAAGGTTGTTTAAAAATTTGTTCTTCGGAAGTGAAAACAAGGAATTGCACAGTGTAGGTAAACTTTTGTGATAAATGGTCCCAAGTACAATTTTCCAGGAAAACAAACTGATTCTGGTACTGATCAAAGTTCTTCTTGATCACTTTGTGGGTTTAAAAGGAACTTTTAGCCCTGGAGTTTTGGGAGACTGGTCAATGGAGGGGGGATATATTATGAACTTTTAGTTTTGACAAAGGGGGGGTTAATAGGGATTTTATGGTGTTAGCCAATTTGAACTGGAATCCGACAGATCTGGAATAGAGCAGACTTACTGTTGCCGAAGCCAAGCGAGTTGTCTCTTTGGGGCAGCTCTTGATTATTTTCCTGGTTAAAGTTTGATGGGTTGAAAAACTCGTCAGGGTTTTGACCTAGAATTGTAGATACAGTTTTTAAATTTAATATTTTTTTATAGCTTAACAGTTTCGAAACAACAACTGAACACAAGGTTAAATATTATGTGGCTAAAACAGTAGCTCAGATACAGTAACTTAGGCTTAATTCAGAGTTTTTTGTGATCAAATAATATAACCTGACTTCAACACATTTTATCACATACATGTATGTATGTAAAATGCTTGCAATTAACCAAGCACATGTAGGCATACAGTCATGTACAGTATCACAGAAAAAAAGAAGCTTTAGACTTTTATTAATTAAACTGCTTCAGCTGGCTGAAATTTTCAGTTACTAAATCTGAGAAAAAAAGCAAAAGTCAACACTAAAAAGTGTTGATAGAAAAAAATCAACTGTACCTACAAGATAGTAATTATTTATTGTTTGTCTTGCTGTCAATGTATAAAATTGTCAGCCAAACTAATGTTGTAAAGGAAATTGAATCTAGAGCTCTGAAACCATTAAGTTCAATTTTTTATAAAACAATGTACAGTACACCATGCACCTGTATCTGGTCTAGCTTCAAGAGTTCTTTCCCGCTGAGACTTGGGTTCCCTGCGGTAACTGTTCTCATTAAGTTCTGTAGGAAGCTGGAAGTCTTCATTGTCATCATTGGAGTCTAGCCTGCTTATGTTTGTTTCTCCACCTTCACCAATCAATGTCCTGTTTCCAGCCTCAGCCTCTGCGCCAAGGTGCTCAACACCAATAAGATCTAAGTTAAAAACAATGGTGGCAAGTTACTATTACATAGAGGATATTACACAGTTTTAAAAAGATATTGATTTTATCTTCTCGTGGCCAAAAAACATCTCACTCGTTTCGCTGCGCTCAACTCGTGAGATGCTTTTTGGCCACGAGAAGATAAAATCAATATCTTTTGGAAACTGTGTAATGTTCTTTTTATTATATGGGCACCAAACAAGCTTCTATTAATTTTTTAAATCTTAGGAAGTGTTCGGAAATTTTCAGAAAACTTCGGAAACGGTTCAAAATTAATTTTAAGATGTTTTTATGAATTTTAAAATTTTCGGAATAATCTTCATAAATCTTCGGAAGTGTTCAGAAACATTCGGAAATTTTCTGAGAACTTCAGGAACGGTTCAAAAATAAGTTTTCAGATGTTTTAATGTTTTTTAAAATTTTTCGGAAAATCTTCGGAAGTGTTCGGAAATCGGCATATTTTCACTAGTGAAGATATGGAACATATCCTACTCGGGACCCGGATGTACTGTCATATGGATTTTATGTCTGAGTGGTTTATTTTCCAGTAAAACACTGTTGCTCATATAATAAAAATAATTATTTAACACTTCCTTGATTAACTCATGGATAGTTCTTCAATTCTTTATCAATTTTATTCCAACAACCAAAAAACATTGTTCTGGTCTGTGCAGCACTCCAATATTTGTAAAGTTTGTGGTTATTAGTTACTGGTAGATATTAGTCACTACTTTCTGACAGAGCAAAGCTGATACACTGCTTGTTATATTATCTTCTTTGAAGAAATCACTATGGATAAACAAAAAGTTTTATTAATTAATAATATTAATATTTTCATCATCATTATTATCAAATTACTATTATTATCTTCATTATTATTGTGACTATCCATTACTCTATCCATCCATCCATCCATCCCTCCACCTATCAAACCATCCTATCCAACTATCAGGCTATCCAGCCATCAACCCATTTGTCTATCCACATCCTTTGTCCTACCTTGTAAGGATTCTATGTTCAGGATTCCCAGTGAGCTTTCATCCAGGTTACTTGACGAGGTGGCAGGTAATGATCCACTGCCTCTTGACGAACTACCGAGCTCTGCATTATTTGAATAAAAAAATGATTAAGCTACAATAGCTACTGATTATTGATAAACTATCTGTTCATCTTGAGAAACAACACATTAAAGTATCATGCTTGTTTTACTTTCAAGAATAAATGCTTGATCGTGTACAAATCTATCTCTATTATGCTATTTTATTCTCACATTCACTGATAAACCATTTTTGGGGCATCGACTTGAGATGTCAAGTAATATTTAACCAACAATAGCAGGTAAATTTTAAATTAAGTAACATACACTGTACAGTGTGCTACTGTAAAGACACGGAGGTGCACACGAGGATGCCATTGCAGTTTTAAACAAAAGACTAAGACTAACATCAACACCATGACCCTAAGTTAACTGTATAGACTATTGCATGGTTTCTGTCTCCATCTTGATTTAAGGGATGTTGCAGAAAAATTTAGAGCAAATGCTTGTTCAAATGCCAACCTTTATAACACCGCCATTGCATGTGGACTTAGACAAAAAATACATCATTCTTTTGATAGGTATCAATACAGGAATTTCATACCGTATTTTGCCGTGTATAAGTCGACCTTTTTTCACGTCTAAAAATCGCACT
>JAOBRG010340759.1:0-14520 GCA_027574985.1 Umimayanthus nakama | reverse complement strand
AATTAAAGTGTCGCTAAATACGGATTTTTCAAAATCGCTAAATTAACGTGACGCCAAAATTTCATGTAATAAGGTATTTTATTCTTTTACACAGAATGAGACATACATGTATAGAAGATCTGTTGGAATTAGCTGGGTCATCGAGCGCTTGAAGAGTGATAAGCAAGCTCGTGACGTTCGTGGAAAATATATAGACAGTGTCAAACTTTTTCGCATCAGTACAGCAGTATGAAATGATAGCAAACATGTATTTCTTGGCGTCGTTTTATTGTTCCGACTGGAATTACCAGAAGATAAGAACAATTTAAGAACAATTTGAGGCTGAAATCGCCAAAAAATTAACAGCCCAGGCTGAGCCGAAAGTTACTGGTTCTTATAAAAAAAGCGTGTATTTTACTTCAGTGCTTGCCGCTGCTCGCAGCATTCCCATAACCCTTGGTTACTTCTAGTTCATAAGTAATTCCCACAAGTAGAACGCAATTCCATTTACACAAAATGCTTTGCTCCAACATGTCAAACGCACTGCCTACCAGCCCAGGCATATCTGGGGGCAAGCATTCGAATCCAACACAGCCCTCAACGTTGGAGTTCGGTTCTTGATAATGGAGAGTCAAAACTCTTGTGGACCAGACCGCCAAGAGTTGACAACGTACAGATGTAAGAAGATGTGAAGGAGGTTGCAGCTGCCTCAAAGTTGAACTGCAGTGTTCAGCCCTATGCAAATGCCAAGATGAATGCGAAAATTGATAGACTCATCACTCCAAGTGAAACAGAAACAAACAAGACATGACGTACACTAAGACAACTTTAGAAAAAGACAATTTGCCAACTGATATTGAGATTAGAGGGTTCTAGGCTTAACCTAGTGATGAGCTTATGACCAAATTAAGGCCTTTAGCACAGCTAGTAGGACTATCTTTGACAAAGAGAAACATTGTCAGGGTTTATCGCCAAAGTGTTTTACCCCTTGAGACTGGCCTCTCCAACTATCATACATGTAGAGAAGAAAGTGTTTTAAGAACTAAGCAAATATAAAACTGGAACGGATGATAAGCTACCAGAACATTTACAGTGAAAATGGAATGAATTGTGGGACACGTTGTGGAAAGTAGGACTCATACAAATTCCACGTTGTTACTTACACAATGTTCTTACTCATCAGCTTGTTGGGTTTTGTGATAGTTCGCAGCTGGATATGAGGCAGTTGTTTATTTGAGGGCCATAAACCAGTGTCAATCTGAACTTGTTGTTTCCAGTATTAAAGCTACGTATATCAAACCCTAGACTGGAACTGTTCTTAGCATTGATTTTGGAACGACTGTGACTGTGAAATCAGCTTTTGAACATTTGATTACAACTGACCAATTGCGATGTGGAACTGATTCACCAACATCACTCCACTGAGTGGAGAACATTTGTGGAAAACAGGTCGAGTGAAGGAGATCAGATGCTTGGTGTCCTCAGAAATGTGGTCTGGTCATAAAAAAACCCAGCCGATACCCAATCACAAGGAATGAGCCAAGCAACACTAGAGAAATGGTTGACAGTTAGACTCAGAATCAACAAGCGCCATTGAAAAAAAGCCGAGTGAGTACTTTAAAACTACAGTCCTTTCATCAACAGTTTATCCACGATTAATGACTGTACGAAATTCAGCAGTTTTGAACGTCTATTGCGGGTGACTGCATATGTAAAGAGGTTTTTACATTGACACGAGGGAAAGACATGATGTCGGGTTCTATCAGAGTGCAAATGAGCTGGAACAGGCAGAAACTGTTTGGATGAGGGTAATGCAAGCAACATTAGATCATAATCAATTGGACAAACAGCTTGGACTGGACAGCACAGGAAGAAAAAAGGAGTTCATTTCAACGCAGAACCAGTACAACTCATTATCTTCATTATCATCACCAACTGATACATCTAGTTTGCTATCAAAACCGCCCACATCACGCAAAACTGTTGCGTTGGTTATGGCTACAGCCACAGCACTCGTCCAGCCCACGTGTATCTCGTTCTACCTCTAAGAAAAAGCCCATTGGAGTGCTTAATGTCAACTGCCAATCTGTTGTCAATAAGAAGGAACAGTTCCATGCCATGATCGAGGAGACCAAGCCTGGCATAATCGAAGGAACAGACTCCTGGCTCCGACCGGATATTTAAGATACTGAAATATTTCCAACTAATTTCACTGTTTACAGTCGAGACAGAGACACACGTGGTGGTGGGGTATTTACTGCAGTGTCTGACCACTTGCTTTCATCGCACCAAGAACAGCTTGAAACGTCGTGCAAAATGATATGGACCAAGATAAACAAAGTGGGATCCAGAGACCTGTATGTCTACTACAGGCAGTCAGCCTCGACTGTCTCGCCCAATCACTCAAAAAATCTCTAACAACAAGAACTGTTACATATAGTTAGCCGACAACTTCAACTTCCCCGGTATAGATTGGGCAAACAGCAACACAATACAGCTCAAGTGCCCCTACATGTACTTGTTGACAGCGGGCTCACGCAAATGGTCACCAAGCCAACTCGTAACGACAACACACTTGACCTCTTCATAACCAACAACCCCAGCATCCTTCATTCTGTCAAGAC
This sequence comes from Umimayanthus nakama, assembly GCA_027574985.1. Classification (NCBI taxonomy): domain Eukaryota; kingdom Metazoa; phylum Cnidaria; class Anthozoa; order Zoantharia; family Parazoanthidae; genus Umimayanthus; species Umimayanthus nakama. The sequence goes on along the minus strand of JAOBRG010340759.1, from coordinate 11,917 downwards.
TATACCAGGTCTGGCACACCATGCTGCTGTGATAATTAAGGGAGATCTGTCAGCAATTTGCTACCACCAGAAACCAAGAAATATCCAGCTGTACAAGAGAGCTGGCTAGGATGGCCTTAGAGACCACATTCAAAACTTCGACCTTGAAGTGAAAGTTCCCAGGCGAGGTGATGTAGAGACAACATGGCAAGCAGCATGTTTATTCCAACTAAGAGAGCAAAAAGGAAAGACAGCTCCCCCTGGATAGACACTGACATCAAATGCTTGATCCGAAACCTAACAAGTATTTCACCATTAAAAACAAAACACGCTGCCCAAGAGACAGCAAAGAATTAGGCAGAACTACTGGTCGTATGTAGAAGAAATACTGTATTTAGTTTAACCCCTACTGACAGTAGTGACAACAACTCCTGTGTATCAAAGAGACTTCGGTCCTTTATCAAACACGCCTGAAAATGACAAGACCAGCGTACCAACTCTAAAGTCACAGAGCACTGAGATATCAAACAACAGCGAGAAAGCTGCACTTCTGAATTGCCACTACCAATCTGTATTAACTCAAGAACGATCAATGAATCTTAAACAACTAGCCAAGCAAACCTTGATCAACAAAGGAATGAGGCAGCCCATCGATCCACCCATGTCTCCAATCAACATCACTGTAGAGGGTGTAGAAAAATTGCTATCAAACCTTATCCCGCACAAACCAGACACTTAGAACTATTTTTTAAAAGAAAACTGCCAGAATCAATGACCAGCCAATTACTCGCACAATACAACCTCCACTAAAACAAGTTTGACCATCAGACTCGAAAACAGCTGGCCCCTGCAAAAATCAAGAGGAGAGTCAAATGGCACTTCACGAAAGAAAAAACTCAAAATTTCTGGGCTTGTACAACAAAGAGCGACCATCCAACCCCAGATTAGGATTGCATTCTCCTTGCGTCAAATGCAAAAAAACTAATTGAATTGAAGATAACTATTCGCAGTGATGGTAATAAAATAAGGATTTTTTAAAAACCCTCTACGTAAAAAATGCATGGCTGTAATTTTGGCAAAAAGTACAGTTTAAAGCTGTTGAGTTAAAAAGTAGGAAAAACTCACCAGAAGCTGGCCACTAGCCTTGGTAGAATAAATTTTGGCAAAGAGTGGCACCAGTTCTTCTGTTGGTGCGAACGTGAACAGGCATTTGTTGGCATTTGAACAAAACTTAAGTTAACCCTCGGAAGTCCAGGGGGGGGGGTCAAATGGCACCCCCATAGGTTTTCCGACCTAAAATTTGAAGCTTTCAAGCAATCAAAATGAAACTTTCGTTACCTGTAGTCTCACAATGAGCGCATTTTTGACGTTAATTGGATGACGTCATCACTTATAATTTATGCGTAATTAATTATGCAAGTTAAAGTTTGAAATAGAAAACTGTAAATTTTTTGGAAAATTGGTTCTCATTTTAAACTCTATTCTCAATTATATCCTTATAATATTTGAAGCTGAAAATACATGTTTTCTACTAATTCCAGTAAAATTTGCTTCAGTTTTGCGTAAAAAACATTTTTTGAAAAATCCAAGATGACGGCCATGTTGTGAAACGACTGTTGCCATAGCAACAGCTCTTAATTAAAACTTGATTGTTGTAATTGAAAGTAAATAGCAAACCAAAAGCTGCTTCCATGCCAAAGCCTGATCTTTTATATGCAATCGTTTCGAAAATCTATGGGGGTTAGGGTTGTAAGCTGTAAACACTACATTTATGAAAAAAAGAAAAAGTATTTAAGAAAAAAGAAAAAAGTGTTATGACCGAATAACTAGTACATAAGAATTGAGAGAACAAGCAAAACAAGTGCACGGTAAACAAAGTCACACAAAAGTAGAGTCTAATGTACTCATGCATGCAACAGATCTTGCACAAATGGTTTTATGTGTTTAAGCTTGATTGTATGTGCGAGTCTGCATTTTGTCAATGGAAAACTAAAGAAGAACTAAAGAAGAACTGAAGCATGAGAGGTATAAGCAATATATTTTTCAGTTTCAATAGGTTTGTAAGCCATTCAATCAAGGTTGCAAATTCCAAATGAGCATTACTTGTAGTGTTGCAGTAAATGTGGTATTTAATGCTATTAGAATTTTATGATTTAGAGTAATTTCGATTCTGTTATCATTGTCCGAATAACTCAGCATTAGAAAAACAAGCAAAAGGTTCAAAAGTATACCATTTAAAAGATTGTTTCTAAAATCCAATTGCAGAAGAACAGGTGATAAACATGTGTTCTATTGATTGTGTTACCTCTTTTAGTATAAGCTTCTAGTTTGATATTGCATGCCTGGTTGCCGCTGAGCCCTCCCTACATATTTACAAGTTCAATACCAGTTGTTGCAGTGAAAAAAACTTGCTTTGACACCTTTGTTTTCTGATCTTGCACCTCCTTTTTGAGATCAGCAATTTCTGAGTTACAAAACTCCACTGATTTCTTTAATTCTTCTCACTCCTTCAAAAGCTTGTCAACTTGATTCTGCAGTTTGCCGATTTTGTCGACTACAGGTAAAAGTTTGTCGACTATAGCCTTGAGTTGAGACACAGGGATGCCAGAGTTGAAGAATTGCCAGGTAAGTGATATTTTGTATGTAGTTCCCCCAGAAAGTTTTCAAAATTTGGGTCTCCAAAATGGTCATTTCCAGGATTTTGAGACAAATTTGGTACTTGGTTAATACTAACTTTATGCTCTGGAAACTTGAAAATTTAGCTCCTAGGAACAGCAGTTTTCTGCATTTTTAGTAAACAAACTTGGCGCCGAATGAGACCACATGCTGTCCAGGCCAGATTCAGAGACCAGTTTCATGCAAGGAAAATGGAGCACCCCCCTAAATTCACCATATCGTAGTCACAAAACACAAATTTCGGGTAACTTGAGATTGGCGATATTCATAATTTTTAAACGATTTATTTTATCAAGCGTTCAGATACTAAAGTTCGACAGAAACGCAGGTCTGATTCTGACTCTGAGGCGTGTGAACCGGACGTGCTGGCGTGTGTATTAAAAGTGCTGAGGCGTGTAACACACGCTCAGGGCGTGTGCTTCAAACAGCTTTTTCGCTTTTCTTTCACTTACTACATAAACACAGCTAAACAGTTTGTAGCAGCGTGTCAATAAAGGACGAAGAACTTGTTATGCACATTTTACTAATGCTGATGAACTGCGAAAAAATCTTGCACTGACCTTCAATTCAGAGTTCAGCAGCTCCTTGCCCTCCTTCGACACTGCGACAGTTCGTAGCTTTTCGCTTGTCTTTCACATACTGCATGAACACTACTAAACAGTCTGTAGTGGCGTATAACTGAAGTACGAAGAGGTAAACTTACTTTACTAATAGTAATACTCATCAATTGAAGTATTCCTGACCCTGTGAAATAACTTGCTCGATGCACTGACCTTCATTTGAACGCATTCACACTCGCTCCTTCTGACACTTTTTAACTCTTTCGCTTTTCTTTCACATAATGCATACCTCTCAATTGTTCTTCTCAATAGTTAAAGTAGTTTTCTTCTTTTTCAAACTTGAAAACGCCCCAGCAAGACGACAACTTTCCGGATTAGCACTGCTGCACACCTTCAACACCACAAGCTGCAAAGGGCAACTGCTTTGGAATAAATTAATTTGGGCGCGAAAAACTCGGAATAAATTAACTCTAAACTAGTGCTCAGACCACCGACATTGCGCGCTCGTATTAAACACCCACTCTTGTTTTGAAAAGAACCTTTTTCATAAGAACGCAAAGCTGAAAATTGCCAATAATTTAGGGATTGCTAGGATTATACTCCAGGCTGATGAAAGGCAAAGAATTTTTGTTTTGGATACTGCTCTAAAACATCGAACTAAATAATTCGTTTCTCGACGGTGTTAGTCCGTGCAGCACGGCACCAAATGCAGGCATGTTTTTAAACATCAGCCAATACTGAAACAAAGCGTATTTATGCTTCTGGTTGATTTGTGCAAGCTCAATACTGAACACTAACAATTATTTGTGCTAAAAAACGTTTTAAGAACATTTAAGGCTGAAATCCTCAATATATTTTTCAGCATCGGCCAAATATTTAGGACGTTCTTAAAGAAAAACTGAGGAACCATCAAGGTTGGTATAAACGTCAAGATTTGCAAGTTCATCAAGTTTATACACATTATTAAGATTCGTATTTTACAAATCAAAATTGAAATGAAATGTACGGCGTACATATGGTTCTTATATTTTATACACATTTTTTTAAACTTAAAAAAAAAGAACTATCTTTTTTACATAATGAACTTGCTACAGTTTGATAAAAACACAGTTTTATCTGAACAGAACTGGCATGAGGTTAAGATTGGATGAAGAAAGTGAAAAGGTCAATAATTACTGAGAGTGTATAAACGATAAGATTTCAAACTTACCGAATTGTGGCCACCAGCAAAACTCTGCGCATGATTGAGAAAGTGGTCTACTAAGGGGTCAACCATTTAACTTTTGTGGGGGTGTGGAGTTTTTTTCAGTGCAAGATTTTTTTCCCACTGACACGCAAGGCAGTTTTTTTTCATGTCGAATAGATGTGCAAGAATTTTTTAAAAGTATTTCGCAACATTATTTTTTCACCTTCAGACTAGTACGAGATATTTTTTCTCTCCTTTGGGTTTGTCATGCATTTTTTTCATCGGAAAACTGCTTGCAAGAATTTTTTTTTCAAAAAACTCCACCCCCCCCCCCAAAAGTTAAATGGTCGACCCCTAAGGTGTGTGTATGGAGCAATAAAAATTGGCATTACTACCCTACTTTAAAATCTGCTAGTGAATAACTGACTTCCATTACGAGACTAGACAAAATATAGACACATTTACACTGACTTACGCTCTACTTTAGGTTTTTTATTTAAAAAATTCTTAGTTAAAACAAAAAAATAAGTTTAAAGTTATCAGCAATTTCTTTGACTTCAGCAATGTTAATTAATATATTAACAATAAATTATTGCAGTTGTTTAGTAGTTCAGCCAATTCCCTGAGCTGAATATTTACAACTACTCCCCCATCACTTGTCATCTTTGTATTCACACATCAGCTACTTTCTTTAGACAATATTTGCCCAGAGCAAACATCTTCATGATCAAAAATGCACTGAGCTCCAATTTGTAAAAAAAATGTCCACATTTTTAAATGAGTGAAGAAGTGCAGCCTGAAGAAACAAACCGCCGTACTTATGTATTCACAAAAATTGCAATTTCCTGGAGTTTTGAAGTTGAAGTATGCGGTATGCCTTAAACTTCTACAAAGTAAGGTCTTGCGCTGCTATTGTTCACTTTTAAAAACACAGGTGATCCCGGCCTCAGGTCAAGTGACTGACTGTGAGCTCATGTACGAGTGATTTTGAACTAAAACATGATGTCAAAGATGGGGTGCAAATCAATCAAAGTAGTTATCTTAGAAATCAATAAAAGTGAAGACGAGAATTAATTTTCTAGCAAATCTGAAACCATTTAAAAATTAAACGCCCAGTTTTTAGCCTGCGTCGCAATAATTGACATGTCCGGCTGCCGCGCAGGCTACTAGTTTTGGGCTCTAGATATTGCTAGGTAATAAGGAACGCCAGCCCGAGCTCTGAGCCTATTATGGTTTGCCGCCGCGCTATAACTTTAACAATGTGTCAGTGTTTAATGGTAAAAACCATGCTATTTAACTATTAGTCAAACTGCACTGGTGATTATCGAAAATGGCGCGCGCTGATTGGTAGAAAACTTCGTTCTCTCTCGTTATAATCACCGCTAGCCCGAGCTCTGAGCCTATTATGGTGTGCCGCCGCGCTACAACGTTAACAATGTGTCAGTGTTTAATGGTAAAAACCATGCTATTTAACTAATGGCGCGCGCTGATTGGTAGAGAACTTCGTTCTCTCTCGTTATAATCACCGCTAGCCCGAGCTCTGAGCCTATTATGGTTTGCCGCCGCGCTACAACGTTAACAATGTGTCAGTGTTTAATGGTAAAAACCATGCTATTTAACTAATGGCGCGCGCTGATTGGTAGAGAACTTCGTTCTCTCTCTTTATAATCACCGCTAGGTGATTATAGCAATGACGCGCGCGCAAAGCATGTTTAGGTGTTGTTTTAAATGAAAAATAAACGTTTTTTAGAAAGTTTGCTATTATTGTTTTATTTTCTTTAAAAATCACCAGTGCAGTTATACTAAAACAATTAGTCACCAAGGGCTCTGTGAAAATCGCGATAGTCACATCTAAGAGACTACTTTTTAAAATGGCTAGTGAAGAAGTCAGTAAATGTTTTTTTTTTTAAAAAAGTACTTTGGGGATTGAGCTGATCTGAGTGAGCAATTTCGAAGCATATTTCCTGTAACATTTTGAGTTTTAGTTCAAGAACACCCGGACGGCTACTATTTTAGTTAACATGACTATCAGCTCACGTGATCAATAACAATCAATGTCTTTGTTCTATCTCTGCAGAAGCTGGCCGTCGATCTCAATTAATCATGGATTGCCTGGAACGTTGCTTGTGCTGAAAAGGCACTCCGCCTAATTTTGTAGGCAACCTGTAGATCTACAAAGTGTTTAACCTCTACCGCAGTAAAAAAAATCCTTAAGGCAAGTAGAATTCGGAAGCACCAATTTTTTAACGGGGCTTTCCTTGAAAGATGTATTGAGAAAATGTTTCCTGTCGTGCAAACTTCTTGGAACCCGTTGGAACACCCCATGTACGCCTGTGCTTGTCCTCGAGTAAACACGTGAAACAGTCTTAACATCATCATCAAAAATACTGCGTTTCAGCATGTTTCTTAACGTGAGATTAGTTTGATCAACGGAGGTTCGGGGGTTGGTTAAGAGTACGTAGCGACCTATCCACCCCTCCCCTGAACCTAACTTCAACCTTGACTCCAACCCTAGTGAACTAAGGGGGAGGTAGGTGGGTAGTTCTCCAGAAACCTCAACTGATATAGATTAAGGATTTCGTTTCGAGTTCATACAGCACATTATTACTCATTACATTACGTTATTACTCGAGACACCTAGATCAAGGCCTGGTATCGATTTCCAGTTGGCGAATGAGGATCGCTGTAACTATTTACGTCCTGTTCATTTGGTAACGCCTCTTGCAGAAGATCCTCGATGGACATTTGTCGCTGAGGTTTGGGAAAGTAATCTGACATGTCTCTGGAGTTTCGTTTTTTTCTTTGCTGATCTTTGGAATAGCTTGAATCAAGGGCTTGAAGTCTATGTTCTGCTGGATCTTCGTGTTCTTCGACACCAAAATAGTTGCCACTATCTAAAGATTGTTGTGTTTCTTCGCTTGAGATTTTATGGTTGTTGTTGGAAATGTGATTCACTATTTGTTCAGAGAAGTCTTCTGCTGTATCTTCTAATGGTTCGTGTGTATCTTTCTGATAGCTAACACTTTCAGATACCGACGCAGTATCAATGGAACCCTCAATTCTGTTAGCTTCATGTAGTTTCTGCAGAAAAATAAAAACATTTCAATGTCATGAATTTCACTGGATATGTGAAATCAAAATACTTTTTTGCCTACCCTAGCGCGGCATTTTTTTTCCAACAAAAACGGCCAAAAACTATCGCAACGTGTCATTTTGTTACTTGTAATATCGTTATCCCATGAAGGCTATTACCATGCTAATGACATTTCACTACATTAAGATAAAACCATAAATATTCGGCACATGAGCGCAAAACTCTTCAAAAAGAAATAAAACAATCTTGCATGCACTATGGTCCACCTTAAGGTGTAATGACCGGCCTCTCACCTCTTCTGGAAAACTGAATGTTGCTTTTGGTAAAACCAAGACCTCGTTTTCTTCAATAGTTTTATCAGTCGCTTCGTTTGCTATGCAGTCCTTCAATGGTTTGAGATTTTGCTCACAGTCCGACTTGGCAGTTCTCTTTTTGCGCGGAGACGTCGGGCTTTCTCCTGGTTTATACGTGCTTTCTATACTACTAACAAGAGATCTGACAAAGGACCACCCACTTTTTCCATCAGACTCAGTTTTGTTAACAGTGTTGCTATCCACATTAGGCAATGACGGTCCTTGATACAGAAATCCATAATCATTAACGGAATCTTCTAACGGTCTTTTCGACTCTTCCTCGTTATTGTGAGCACGTGGCTGGGACAATTTAGTCCCACGTTCCATTCTATTTTCTTTATCATGTTGTCTAACTGGCTCAAAAATTCTCCCTCGTGCAGCTGTACTCAAGGCAGAACCTTGAAGGTTAAGATTCTGTAGCCGTTCCTTCAGACTTAGTGTGAAACTCATTTCATTTTCTGCAGCAGTGGATGGAACCGGTGAAATAATAGAATCTTTCGATTCCAATAGCTTATGGCTTGGGAGAGGCGACACGGCAAATGATGCGTCACTACAACTACTGTTTAGAGAGGGCGGGGGGCTCCTCATCCCAGACAGTGCTGAGTCTGTCTCCGTTAATTCGCTTCCACTTTCCGAACAGACTTCGCAATTTCGCATGCTAGATGAACTTTCTGATGGAGTTATATTACCAGGTGAATGGTGGCCGTTGGATAGTCTCTCATGCGTCCTTATTTGTTGATCACTTTGTTTAATATTGTGATTGAAATCAGTCTTGCTTTGCTCGTAAAGCAAAGCGCTTGAAATAATATCGTTTTTATTTTTCTGTTTAGCAAACAAATTGGATTCCCCTTCAGGTGCGATCCCATCTACCAAAGACTGATCGAGAGATGAAATCAAAACATCATTGTCTACTTTGGTATTTTTCTCCGCGTCATGATCACCCTGCTTTTTGGCGCCATTGTTAATCCTGCTCCGCGAATCTTTACGCGATGACTTTACCTCCCGCACGCTTGGTTTCACTTCCTCAACTGCCAACACTGTGTGTTGAGGAACATGATTTGTAGAACTTCCTGAAGCATTGGAATTGGATGGTTTTCTCGTAGATGAGTTCTTGTGGGTGGTTTTCCGAGATACTGGTGGAGTTGATGGCTGTATGGCCTGACGAGCAGATCTAAGGGGCTTGCAGGGACTGTCGGATCGTGAGCCCGTTATTTGAGGCCTTCTTGTGGCGTTTCTTTGGGATTCTAAGTGAGCGCTCGATTTTGAGCCCCTTCGTTGCGGTGAAGTACTTACAGCTCGACTGCTACGCCTTTCAGCTGCAAAAACAAAACAGAGAATGAAACAATAAAACGCTAAGAAAGCGTACGATTAACACGGGAAATTTTGAGCTGTAACTTATATTGTCAGAAAGAGATGTAGATTACAAAGTAGCAAATGTTTATAATGGTTCCTAGAAAAAAAAACACCAAAACTTAGCTGTAATGATGTTGAGCAGTGTGTTGTGTTTAGTTGTGTTTCATTTTTATATATTCTTTTTGTGAATTGACATGTGGTTAACTTAATGGATAATTCCTAAGTTGGGGGGTTTTCTTTTCTATTGAAGCCAGTGTAACACTCGTCCGAAAAAAATGGTTTTTGTGTCTTGAGCGGGACACGAACCCATGTCTCCCTGGTTGCTAGTCAGGCGTGCTATCCACAAAAACCAATTTTTTGGACGAGTTTTACAATGGCTTTAATGGTAGAAAGGAAAACTCCAACTTAGGGTTTATATATTCTTTTGTCCAGCTACACCACGTTTCTTGCCATAAAGGAAACCTGGTAAAACGTACTTACCCGCTGGCGCAAGGATTCGAGTTTGACTAACAGTGCTTCGGGATCTCTGCGAGACCTCCAACACACGTCTCGTGTCTGTGCGTCTAGAAGGCTCAATCACTGTCCGACTCCTTTGAGGTTTACCTCCAGGAAGGGGTGTTCTCGACCTGGCTCCAAACGAAGAACTCCGCGACACGGTGGCGGAGGAAGGCCTCTGCTGGGGCCCTAGAGTCGACCTCCTTCTCGTCTCACCAACCTCCGACGCATTAGGTTTTCCTGCTTTAGGAGTTGACTGCCTTCGCGAGTCCACTTTGGGAGTGACGGCGGCAAGGTTGGCGTTCATTCGCCGTGTGCGAGAAGGTGTGCCTGGGGCCGATTTGGGGTACTTGTCCGTGGTCCCTTGTTTTGGCTTACCGGGCAATGACGCGCCAGGGCGATAGCACGTGATCTCCACGCGCTCCAGTGGAGCAGCAGCCGAACTCAAGTCGTGCATGCTGCGAGATTTCCTTATCGTGGACCCACGAGGAGCAGTTTGGGTGGTCCTGGGAGGGCCCCTGGTTACAGAGCTCTTTCTCCTCTGCACCTTGGGGGAACTGGTAGTCTGATGTTGGGCCATTTGATGCATACGGGGAGAGGGCGAGGCGCTTCTTCTGGAAGTTCTATTGGTCTTTGTAGCCTGTGAAGAAAACAAACACGAAATTTGATTTACCTCCAAAGCACTTAAGGTATACACTCTTTTTATGGGAAGCGTCGCATATCGATTTCTAACACGAGAAACGTCTTTGTGACGTTTCTCGGGAAACCCCTCCCCCAACCCCCAAGAGAAACGTCATGCTAAATTTCCGATATTTGTCTTGCCACAATTGAACACTGACCCTACAAATAAACACCCCTCTACAACACTAATAGAGTACGAGGCAGGAAGCAATACTAAACATGATTTAAAATGGCTTTGTCGATGTCCTTATTTCCGCAGAACCCAATTGACAGTACGCATACTCTTTCTTAAATTCCTTTTATGGTTACCGTTCACCTTGAGCGGTGTTTTCAGTCTTCCGTACATAACTCCGTTAATACGCATCGGATACCCACAGACCTAAATATCAATGGAAAGCTTATGAAATTATCTAAATGATGGGGGGAAAATTACTTAAAAATTTTTATTTAAAAACGAATGCGAGCATCATAGTTCAAACTGTTTATTTCATTTCTAGACGTCAATGCGGCTGTCACTTTTATTTTCAACCATTTTTAGTTTGTTTATAAGATTCAGCACATTTTTTACTCTAATTCCGTCCTGGCGATTTTTAGTTGAATGCCTCATTAGTTTTCTACAGGCATTTGAAGAAAATTCCATATTTGCAGCGTACAAAACTGCCCTTATTGAGTGATAAAAAATGATTGGAGCGGAATTTCAAAACTCGCCGGGACGGTTTTCATCTTCAGCTATTTTTTATGAACTTACTAAATTTGACGGTATGAGGTTAAAAACTTGGGGAGCATTGATCCCTTGCGTTGTTGCAGTTTTAGCCAAAACATGTCTCCAGAAATTTACTCCTAAAGTACGCCGCACGTCATACAGTTTCACTTCCGGTAAAAACTCTCGTTCGTCATATCTCGCAAAGTATTAAACGTAGTGAAAAACATTTTTTCTATTAGAAGCTTATTTAATGTATTTTTATTTATGTATTTTGAAACTTTGAACCGTTCCAACGTGAACGGTATCCAAACATGAGGCAGGAGGTCCCTATTATTTATTATTTTGTCACTTTTTGTTATTTTCAAAATATAGATTTTATGAACCCCTTAATAATAATACTTATAATACGTTCATAAAGCTAAGTTCAACGTCTATAACCAGCAAGTTTTTCGTTTTGATCCTTAATTACTCAAAAGCTAAGAAATTTCAACTTCAAATGTTCATTAGTGTCCTTTGTTGTTTGGAAACTCCAACTTAAAATATATCAGTATGCAGTTACTTCAGATCTCCGTTTAGAAGAATAAGGTTTCTATACCGGAGAAATGTCGTGCGAGCAACAAGTCCTAGTCGCTATTTTATTGATTCAATATAATATGATTGCAATGTTCATAATTTAATCAGAAGAACTAATCATTTAACAACTATCCCCCGAAGTGGAGGTGAATAGTGAAATATATCCTACCGAGCCGCTTCGCGGCTCGGTGAATATTTTTCACTAGGCACCAACACTGAGGGGGATAGTTGTTTTAGTATTAACCAAACAGGTGGATTTTGTGT
>JAOBRG010340737.1:0-11837 GCA_027574985.1 Umimayanthus nakama | reverse complement strand
TGCAAAAAGTAGATTTCATTACCGCTTCAACTGAGATGGAAGCCGAGAGTGAACTCGATTTAGTTATCTCTGCGCAAAAGGTTTTAGAAAACCAAAGGTGTTTGCAACATTTTTGTTAATCCTAAATACGTTTGTGCTTCTGTACTATTAGGTTTAACCCTCTATAAATAAAAGTATAAGGTTGTTATTATTATTATTATTGTTATTGATCTTATAATTATTATTACAGTATTAATTTTATTCTTCTTCTTTTTAATAAGAATAAAATTGCGCTAAGAAACACGGTAGTTGTTTGTAAGTCTTTCACAGATCAGCGCTAACTCTGTTCTCCTCCCGTCTGGTTTGTCAGGAGCTGATGCTGCAGCAGCGTCTGGTGTTTGATCCTAAGGACCACTTCAAGCTGCAGGAGCCGGGGTGGCACCGGTGGCAGCAACACCTCAGGCAGCAAAAGGAGGAGCGCCACCGAGAGATGGCCACCTACCAGCACCAGCACCTCCTACAGCAGCACGAGATGGAGAAGAGAGACTTGGCCTTGAAGGTGGGCTCCCTGTGCTCTGAATGTCGGTCATCTGTATCAGGGTTCTTTGGGTCATAGGGAATCTTTTCACAGGAGAACCATTGATTTTTTGAAGTAGTAATACAGTTGATCCTCAATAACTGGAATCCTCGATATGTCAAACCATTTGCACTCGTTCTCCCTTCAAGCCACTTTCTAGCTAATTTGGTCCCGATAACTCCGAGTTGCTCGAATCTGTTTACATTTCTCTTGAGCGCTTTAGAGTCAAGTGTTGCTTTGTTATCTTGTATCATTTCAGTTGTTTAACAGATGTAATGTTACCTTACAGGATCCAAGGCTATTTCACGATCTGGATCGTGCCAAACACAGCCATCCGGATGGCTTGAGAGAGCACAGGACAGCACTACCTGTTGGTTTCCGTAGCAACCAGTATTCGTTTCCTGATGCATTTCCGTTTTACCCAGAGAGGCTGGGCTCTAACCCATCTGGAAGTAATAAGAATGTAGGTGACATTGATTGGAGGAAACACGGAAAGGCAGCTTTTCTTAATGGCGACTGCCAGGCACAAGGTTAGTGGCTACTGTTGTGTCATAGCAATACTTCACTGGTGGCAAATTTAGATCGTGTTTATTTTACAAATGATCCTTCTCTTAACTTCAAAACAAATGTGAATCGAACTAGCTCGTGAACAAAGTTCCTGAGTTGTTTTAGCTTGGAAGGTTTCTAACCTTTTTTTCTTCGTGAACTGTGAGGGGTCAATCAATTGTTGGTTGACAAAAGGTATTGGTTGCTTTCTTTCTTTCTTTTAGCTGGGGATTTCCTTGCTTTGGTTTTTTTCTCCAAGTTACACATCCCATACCTGCCAACCGTCCTGATTTTTTACTTTCAAAACGTCCTAAAATCGTAACGTCGTCCAGTGAAATTCTTATTTTTAAAATATTATTTAAAACAAAAATCAAAGTTTTTCGATGCACTTTTTCTGCAAAATAGGAAGAAGTTTTCTATATCGGTCCGAACGAACGCATAAATGGCTGGGGGTTTTCGGTGCGGAGTGCAGTGCACGATCGATCAACTTAAATCTTTCTCGTTCCTTTTTTGATGGGAAGCTTTGTCTGCATGGGAGGGGGGGGGGGAGAACAATAATGAAAGTGTCCTGGTTTCTGTTTTTCAAATGTTAGCAGGTTATCATGCGCAGAACTTTCTTCCGAAACGACATCTTTAAGGTTAAGTGCATCTTTTCTCTTGGAATTGTTCGTGACTGCTTTTCAGAAGCGCTCAAATAATCCTTATCCAGATGTCTCTGTGATTGATTGGATTTGCATGAATGTTTTGCAGGTCGTCGTAGTTTCTCAAGAGAAGACGTGAAAGGCAGCCGTCTGGATGAAGCCGTGAAGAGAATCAAAGTGGAAAAGCCAGATGAAGACGCCGTAGTCCAACCCCCTCCCCGGGTTCAGCACGACCCAGCAAAGCTCAGGTTTCTGGAGGGACTGGGACTAGTGACAGTCGACAGGAAGAAAGGTATTTTGTGAAGCCAGTTTTTTTATTATGGCATGGTATCTTAAAACCCCATTAGCCTTTAGGTTTTACAAGCTTAACAAAAAAAACACGTCAAGCTTTCGGTAGAGCTTCTCTTTCCCGTTGTTGTAGAGAGTAAAATGTAAGTTAGTAGGTACTGAGGGCGCTGTGGTCAAGGTGATATGTTTAAATGTCTTATTTTTGTAAAAAAAGGGGTTAAGGATCCAGCCATCTGACTTTAAGGTGGAGGCGCGAGTGGTGGTGACGATTCAAGAATATTTTTTGCTGTAATGCTTCAGGAGACTTTTACTTTCTTGCTTCAGCTTCTTAAAAAAAAAATTCCAAAATCTAAGAAAGGCAAATGGTTGGCCCCTCTATCAATCAAATAGGAAGCTTCCGACAAACAACAAAATCGAAGATTTGAGTATAAATGCGGGGTGCTACGGATGGAACTTTGTTGTTTTGAATTTATGACCAGGCTGCATTGTTGGATTACAAACTTATCTGTACGTCTTTCGTCCGGGGCCCGGGGCACCTTGGGTTTCTACAAACTCAAGGGGAGTTTTAGGTGGCCTTACTAACGGGGTAGAGTTTATAAGCGGTATAAAAGTTTTTGCGGAATGAGAGGACTAACACACAACTTCCGTTACCAAGGTTACTTATCGGTTATTGACTACAATATTTAACAAATCGAAAATTTGTTTTCAAATGTACTACCATGTGTTGCTACCATTATTTTGTGTGGCAGAAACACATATCAACAAATGTTTGATTTGAAGTTGATTGCGTTTTATGAAAATACTAAAAAGTTGTGGGAAAAAATAAATGTGGAGGAATTACATCTGCTTTGGGGGGGAGGGGGTTACCCTTGGTCTTACGGTACAGTAAAAACCCTCATGTAAGAACCTAGATTTTTCAACTTCATGTTAACTAGGTTCTTTTATAGAGGCTAACTATGTTCTTAGAAGGTTTCTAATTTGTTTAGATACATTTTATTGTTGCCCAACAGAAATGGGCGTGACAGCACTATGACTACAAACACTATATCACTAAATGCAGTTTCTAATGTACACATCACAGTTTTATGTACATGTAGTGTAAATAAATTTGGTTGTATATGTTTCTGGCAGTAAATATGAAAAAGAACAAAAATATTGTACTGTGTGTGATTTTTCTTAAAACATTTTTTTCATGGTCCAACATTCGATTTTCCATATAAGAACCTGTTTTAATTTGCCAGCCTGAATAGGTTCTTATGTTTTTGGTTTTTAAAAAGATAAATGAGAGGTTCTTAGTTCACTACGTCCTTGCACGCGGGTTTTACTGTAAATGACTCAGTTGCAGTGCGCACAGCGTTACACATTTATTCCGCGATTGATCCTGGGAAAAAAAATGAACATCTTGTATTTGTGGTTGTTTCAGAGTTAAGCCGAGGTGAGCCAAGCTTGAAGAGAAAGTTCGAAGAAGAATCTGTACCAAGTGAGATGAATGCTTCGGCAGAGATACGCCAAGAGAAAGAAAGCGAGGAAACAAGCGAAGAGACGGCGTCTGATGCTGACAGCGCTGCAACCAGCACTGACAATGATTTCAACTCCGAGGCTTTCTACGAGGTGAAAAAAGCATCCCTTTAAATTACTCTGATAACAGGGTTCAAGTGGAATCATTGAAAGCCAAGAAAATCCTTCAGTTTTAGAATTTGGATTTGGGAAGACCTGTACGAGTTAAGGTTTCGCTGTCTTGATATCTAACAACTGGATGTCAGTGCGTATCGTTGTATATCTGCAGTTGTATATCACTCCTTGCACTCTTATTGCTCGTAAAAAAGTAAATAGTTATTATTTAACTTACTGCGATTCTGAGTGCCAGGAATCAAGTGAAATGGAGTGCGATGAGAGACAAAATTGCTTGTTATTTTAAGGGTAAAATAATCAGTTATAGTGTCTTTTGTTTTCAGTCACTTCCATCATTTGTTTAAGTGAAGGTTGGTCTTGTATGAACAATTTCGTTTTAAGATACTACAGCTCAAGCTTTCGTTAGTACAGTGGAACCCCGGTTTAACGATCTTCGGTGTAACGATATTTCCGGTACAATGATCAACAATCTTTTGCCCACTCAGCAAAAGTTTCACTCAGATGTTTGGGGTAGAATCCATGGTGTAACGATAGTGTAAATTTTACCATTTTTCAAAAGAGAATGTTCGCTTCACCGTTCATGTGTCAGTTGTAGAAGCTTTGCACGTGGCCAGTTTCGTAGATTTGTAGCAATTCAGTTCCTTTAAATTCAGTACTAATACCACCTTGTTCCTCCACAGAAAATGGAGTTCATGTCTAAACTCGGGCTTGTACCACCACAGAGAAGACAAGGTTGGTAATCATGCCTTCTTTCTGTCTGACCCAAAAGTTTCAATTGTTGCTGTGGGGTAGTCTTGTTTGGTTTTGTTTGCTGCTAGATTTTGGCCTGTAAATCCGAAATTAAGTCCTACTTTTCTTCATTTGTGGGCTGTTACTGACCTCCCTTACTTCCGTGCAACTTGTTAAATCCGACTCGCGATTCCGTATTTTTGGCAAATGTAAAGTATGAACAAGCGACGAAAATATTTGTTCTACTCGCAAGTTGAATTTCAAGTCCTGAATCTGACACATTGCTAACTCGAACAGTGGTCTTCATGTGGTCTGTACGCGTGTCGATGTAACGTTGGCTGCTCAATATAAAGACAGTTGCAAAGCCAGTTGGTACTCAGTTATGCGTCTGTTTACACAAACCGTTTAGCTGCAGAAGTGGTATGTACTGTGCGTTTTCACTTAAACTCTCAAACGTGCTTTTTACTAGAAATGGAGAAGTCGTTTGAAATCCGACGAAGTGAGAGGAAGATGAGGAAAAGCAGAGGAAGGCCAAGAAAACGGGCCAGAAAAGAGGTGAAATTAATAACTCTTATACTATATAGTATGCGAACAACAACGGGTAAATAATAATAATAATAATAGTAATAGTAATAATAATAATAATAATGATAGTAGTTCAGTGCGTTCACAAAAGCTAAAATACTACAAAAAACAAAACAAATAGACTATAGCTAACTAAACACTAGTGTTCATGAAATCAATTCTTAAGTGCAGCGTTTAAATGATGAGATGGACGATGCTGACCTAATGTGCTCTTGTAAATAGAGTTCCAAAGCTTGGGTGCGGTTTACAGCTTGACTACAGCTTTTCAGTAGTTTGGATTGAGTACAACATTCTGTTCTGTTGCAGATTGATAAAGAATCAGAGAACAATCCCCCTATCCTAGACCTGGAAAAGCTCTCCGGGCCCATAACCAGGAATCGGCAGCAACTGATAGCCGAGCAGGAACAGTTGCTCGGTCTTGCTCACAGTCGACTGGAAGAGAAAAAAGCTGACAGGTTTAAGGACCAGCCAACACAAATGCAAGCTGAAAATCAAGATCGAAGATCATCACCGTTCATCGTGGAGTACAAAGAGACAAATTATCCGCAACGGGATGATGAACGACATCCAGATCCCAGCCGCCATCCTCCTCGACTGACACTCAAGTCCTTAACAAACATGGAAGACCCCTTCACAAACAGCAGTGCGTCAAACTTTAGACCACCCTACCTACGGCATACTGGACTGCTGTCGATCTCTAAAGATCACCCCGGCAACAATCTCTTAGCTCGACCACCAAACCCCACTGAGCCTAAAGCCCCGCCAATAAGACCCGAACCTGTCAGGACCGGTGCTTTGCCTTTCGGTGAAGTAGGTACCCGCGAGTACGTGTCCGCGAGATCCGGACTTGCGACACACCCACCCCCGCCCCCTCGTCCACAAGACTTTGAGTTGGCTGCTGTCTCGATCTCCGAGTCTGGTAGGAGTTACGACCAGAACTCGTCCAAGGCGCTACTGAAGGTATTTAGCATGTTATTGTCAGTTTACAAATTCAGTTCACCATGAAACTGTCTCAATTTGCTGAGTACTAAATAGTTTGCTGTTTAGTTTTACCTTACCACATAAGCTCTGTAACACCTATCGGATTTTTTCGTTTACAGGAATCAAGACAAAATTCTGCGAGACAGGAGGAGAGATCTGCTGCTAAGTTATTACGGTGGCCCGGAGTTGAAGCTATAATGCAGGCTTATTACCTTCATGCTGCAGGTAATATATAAAAATATCACCATCGATCGCCATCACTACCATTAATACTCATATTGTGGTCGTTGTAGCTGTTGCTTTGCATGCGCGTTTCAGTGTAGTTTCAAGCTTACATTAAAGGTCTTTCAAACTAAGTGCAAGGCATTTAAAGGCCGTTCAAGAAGGTGGTCAAATTTGAGCGCGTAACTACACCCTACCTTTTCGGGGATTTTTTTGAAATGTACTGAAGGAATTCGGCCCACTTTGTTATTTATCTTTTTTAATCATAAAAGCTAACAACGCACAGTTTGCAGTCTAAAAAGTTAATCCCTTGTTTTATCTTAAAATAGTTATGGCTGACGTAATATGACGACTCAATTCCGCCGACTCACGATATATCAACACCACCTTGTGTTCCGTCAATGATTTTGAAATAAAGTTTAATGTCTTACATTAGGCTTACATTTTAGGTTAAACAAGAGTAGGTTTTGAGGCGGGGGGGGGGTGGGGGGTGGGGGTGTTTGTATACTGGAGACTTTGATATGTTTTGAATCTTACCTCAATCGCCCTTCATGATTTTGAAAAGGTCTTCTTTTGTGTTTCCATACAGAAAACGAAGTAGAAAGAGGTGTTCTTAACGAGGATTCAGAAGCCTTGAGGTCCCACAACAATAACCTGAATGAGCAGGCGCAACAACTGAGCATGCGCATGACGGTAGGTCCAGTTTCTGTTAAGTCTTTGAAATTTTTATCAGAGCACCTCTATTTACAAACCAAACAAAACCGCGTCGCGTGATCGTATTACCGCAGCCGTTAAGTGGTCCGTTTTGTCGACGTGTGGAAAAAGGAGAAAAAAACAAGTGTTACCTTTTCATCAAATTATCCCCACGAGTATTCTGAAAATGTTGGATTTAAAAGCTATGTTAATGCCTTGCTGAAGCTCAGATCTCAATAATTCTTCTCTTTTGCCTTGTTATTTTCCCTAACACTAAACTAAAATAAAATAAAATCAAAAGCTTTTCTAAATTAAGCAATTATTTCACGAATGTATTCTATTTATCTTCAGTTTAATGATGTTGTTTTTAAAGTCAGCGGATGTAATTACCCCAAAGTTTCAAACTACTTATATTGAATGTCTTTAAAATTGTTTTCTAACTCAAGTTCCACCTTCCTGTTGCAGAACCTCGTACAGACCAAGAGGCAGCTCTTAGAAAACAAACGTTCATTGAGGGCAGAACTCGATAAACTTCATTTCTTTGTCCAGAGTTTTCAGAGATAGTAAATAGTTGAAGTAGTAGGACTCTTTTTATCGAAAAATATCACTACTTTTTATGAGAAAATTTTGATCTTTTTCTACTTCTAGATGCATCGCCTCGAATAAGAAATCAAAGATTTCAGAGAAATGCATACCTCGAACTAATGTTAAGTTTTTAGCTAGAGAGAACTAGTCTTGTTGGTTCATTATCTGTTATAAATTGGTGCAGTTACGTGCAGTGGAATTGAAAATGCCATTTAGAAACAACAAATGACTTGTTTTTCGTAGATTTTTTATTGCTGTTTTGAGGGTTGGAAGGTAGACTTTCGTTTCTTTTAACTTAAATAAGGTTGTAATTACTTGTAAGATTTACTGGACTGTAGATAAATTAATTTATTTATAAGAAAACTTTTATTGTCAAAGGTAAGATTATTTAATATACATTGTGGATATTTTTGTCTACAGCCTGCAAGGCCGTGATGCTAAGCCCTAAGGTTAAGTAATATATATTAATGAAATATTTCTGATGCTGGTGCACTAAATACGCATTTCAAATCAATCAAGAACTCCTTTGTAGTACAAAACACTTATTTGAAAAACTGTGGGAAATTGAAAATGTTTCAGCTCGCTGTTTCACTTGTTTTTCTCCCTTGCACAGTGTGACGTGTTTCTAGCCAAGGTCACTAGTGTCTCGATTGGCTTAATGGTGAAAATCTTTGTTAAGAATAGGCGCAAGATGCGTTTAACTTCTCAGCTTCCCAAACTGTTTTTGGCCAGCGCTGCGATGATAAATTTAAGATGTGCTGTTCTTGGATCGGTGGCATGAAACCTTCGTCGGCAGTTCGCTTTAGGTCTGACGTTGCTAGTGGTTTCCAGACTTTCTAATGTTGAACGTTCTGACATTGCTTAGGATAATGTTTAACATCTGAAGTACAACTTAATTCATTTGAACTCTGTAACGAGAATGAAGGAAGTAGTTGACGTCGGGTATTGGGGTTTTGTTCGATATACCAAGTGACAATGAGCCCTGAGTTGCGTCACAAAGAACGCAACAATGTACCGTCACTTTAAAACAATGAACGATGGCACCTCACTTGGTATGTCGAGCATCACCCGGGAATTGGAGCCGAGTTTAGCCAGGAGTACTTGGAGGGCGTCAACGTATTTGGGAATATAACCATCTCCTAATTTCTTTCCTTTTTTCTGTTGTCTGTTGAGACATTTTGCAAAAGAAAAGAACAGCATTAAAGATATGAGAGAATGCCGTATGATAAAACTTACCGGGTTTCCAGCGATCATTCACTGTCAAGTATTTCGGATTTCATTTCCTGATTTTACAATTTAAGGCTTCGACTTCGTTCTCGTGAATGTCCCAAAACATAGTTTCCTAGTATACATTGTTATTTTTTGCCAATATTATTTTTTGAATCATTTTAGTGAAGGATGCACCCATGATTATCTAGAACTACGAAATATTTAAATCGGGTTGAAGCGTTCAGCTATTCAGTGTGAAAAGTAAATATCACTATACACGTTTGCTCTTGACGAAAGAAAGCGGACGGACACTATTTAGGATAATTTAAACGGGTTCTTTTGCAGTCTGAGAGTTGTGACTAATTTTTTTCAAGGGTGCATTTATTTGGGACTGTTCCGAAGTAGAAAACCCCAAGTACTTTACGGAAGCAGTTATTTCGTCTAACATTTTAACTCGTCTAATTGCGCACAGTAGTTGTTTGTTTCATTGTACGTTGTTAAATAAACGTGTGTCCATAGACACCCACTGTTGTCAACTTTGGAGTGAAGATTAATATTATCGACCTCCGTTACTGGGTTTGTGCGGCTATAGGGGAAAGGATTGTTATGGGGGTGGCGAGGGGATATGGAGTACACCAGATGGTGTTTGTCAAGTCGCGTTTTTTAGAAATTGTGAAAAGCTTTTGACAGAAACTGCATGGGTTATGTTTTTGGGCAAAACTACGCAGTGTGAAATTTGAGGGCTGGTCTGAACAAACGTCAGGTCTCAAATTCGCAGTTTGGTTTGCGAACGTGTAAGGGTTTTGCGAAGTGCACCCAACACCCAAGCCAAAACTTATTAAGGAATATCCCCTCCCCCCGGATACTAACTTCTTTTATACTCCCCCTCAGACTTGCCTCTCCCTCCAATCCTCTTCTTTATCTCCCTTTGTGCCCTGAAATGTATTGAAGCTGCATGCAAGGCACAGCAAGAAAATGGTCTTCGTTTTCCTGGGGTTTTGTATTTTGGATATCTATGGTGCGTTAAGTTGGTTGGTCTTATACCGTTTTGATCAGCAAAGAAACGGGTGTATGTGCAAGTGAGTTATGGAAGCACAGTTGGGGGTGGAACATGCGACCACCAACTTACAAGTACTGGGTAACGGGTCCTTACTGTGGAACAAATTTTAATCTCGTATAACCTGAGGTCGGGCTAGTGATGAGCAGTGCGATAGAATACAGCAAATAAACTACATGAGTTGCACAGCACAAGCCTCTTCTTTGCAGGAACTGAAGGGTAATTTGAAAGTGCTGTACTGTGTACTCGAGGAAAAACTACAGTGCTCATACCCCTGCATCGACATAAGACTTGTGTACCTCGTATTTAACTGAAAGCAATATAAAGGAAAAACACTATTAAACATGGGCCTATTGCAGGAGCTCGAAGAAGGACTGTTAGAGAACCAGCAATGAAAACCAAGGAAAATGAACAGTGTTTTTTAACTGCACTGATGGTGAAAAACAATTTTCTCATTAAATTTGCATAGAAATGATGTCCAATACCCCAGAGTAGATCATAATAATAATATATAATAATAATAACTTTATTTAATAAGGGTGACACTTTACAGTAACAGAAATGATAAACTAGTGGCCCTCCTATATAATCGCTTTTTAAATGAAAGTTCAGTTATGGTCAGACGTCACTCGTGCCTTGTTCACACCTCGTCACCATTTTAAAAAACGATAACCAAGGCCTCCAAAGCAGGTGCTTTATTTCCTTCATAGCCGCCAGTCCCCTCGGCTATCGGGTTTCTTCGGTTATCGTTATCGGAACTCCTCAGATATCGGGACCCCTCGGATATCAGGATTCGGCTCGGATATCGAGTCGGATATCGGGTCCCCTCGGATTTCGGGACCCATCGGAAATCGGAGGAGCCCCGCTGCGAAGTGCGAACTGTACAAAGTATGTGTTGAGTTACAAGAGTGGGTAAAAAACGGAATAATAAAAGTCAAACACCTAAACCAGCGAGGATATTTTTTTAAATATCTTAACGCCTTACTTATAAACAGATTTAATCGACCTATGAAAACGTCAGCCTATGTCATGCGACATGCTGTAGCCTTAGAACGTCTAAGACAAAAAAATAGGCTTCGTTATAATGTTGAACGTCATACTGAAGAAGCTATATCGTCTGAAGCTAAAAACTGCCGTAAAAGAAAACAAACCACAGTTAGTAAGATTGAAGTACCTTTGTTCGTCCCCCTGGCTGAAGAACTGTAAAATCAGAATGGAAAGGTAACTGACTAAAAACAAAAAAATACCCAACAAAATTTTTTGTTTCATTAATAAACCCCCTAATCCTCGAAGCTAGACGTCCTCAGCCATCCTCACGTGGCACGTCATTGATGCATTCATAGTGTATTCAATCAGTTCACCAAACAGACAACACGTCCAATGGCCGCAATACCGGGATTGCAGATCTTGCGTACTTTACACTGTCGTCGGTTTCATATGGTTGTATTGACAGACTATTTTCT
Source organism: Umimayanthus nakama (assembly GCA_027574985.1). Taxonomy (NCBI): domain Eukaryota; kingdom Metazoa; phylum Cnidaria; class Anthozoa; order Zoantharia; family Parazoanthidae; genus Umimayanthus; species Umimayanthus nakama. The sequence continues at coordinate 650 of JAOBRG010340737.1, read as the reverse complement.
TTATTACACCCTTTTTATATTTAAAAGAACAATTCTATATCAAAGAACAATGTGGCTCGAATTTGCCCAAAAATTAGGCACAAGGTAAGAACAATTGAGGCTCAGCTTCAGGTTCAAATGTATAAATGAAAGGTTTTTATAAAAGGTTCAACACATTAGTTTTACGTCGTTACATGTAGCGTTTCCGCAGTTACACTGAGTGAGCAGAGAGGAAAATCAAGTCTGTCGGCAGCACGTTTTTCAAAGAACAACTGAGGCTCTAACTGTGCAAAAACTTAAGAACAGCGAGACCAAAATTTACTGGTTCTCAACCTTTCTATGAGTTGGTTTATTTCCTCTTTTCCACTTCTTAATTTTTTTTTTCTGCGCGCGTGAAAGCTGGGGCCCAGCCCAGCAAGATGTTGGTGCTATCAGGTGGCTGCTTACACGACGTAAAGAAATCTTTCGTCCAAATCCAAGATGGCGGATGTAAATGGCGGGAGCAAGAGATTTTGATTCTCTTTATATCAAATAAGTTCAAACAATCGACAAAATACCACTTCCCAACACTCTTCGAAGTCGTGTGCTCTCAGCTGATGTAACGTTCAAGTCAAATCTAGCATGCAGTTTTGGAATCGAAAGTGTCCGAAAGTGTTAAAGACAAACACAAA
>JAOBRG010340726.1:0-14522 GCA_027574985.1 Umimayanthus nakama | reverse complement strand
CCCCCCCCCCCCCCCCCCCCCCCCCCCCCCCCCCCCCCCCCCCCCCCCCCCCCCCCCCCCCCCCCCCCCCCCCAAGTGAAAGTTTTGAATAGGTAAGGGCTGCATAAGAGAATCCCAAGATATGAATTTTTCCAAATTACACGGTGGATACTATGGGCGTGCATGATTTTACCCTTGATTTATTTGCTCTGCAAATTCGTGATTTGCTAATTACAAAGAACTAACTCGGCCTGAGTTAGGCTTAGATAAAAAATCCCGAAAAATTGCCTAAAAAATCTATCCGGATAATCCCGCCAAAAGTTCTATAAATCTCTATTTTTTCCCTAAAAATCTCACAAAGCCCTCTAAAAATCTTCAGTTATTGCTGACGAATATCTCACGATCAACACGTTTTCAAGATTTAGAAGATACTCTTTAATCAAATCCGACGTTATAAACCAGTGAAAGACAGTTGTTACAAAAAAACAGGAATAAACTTACAACTACAAAATACTTCCTTCAAGAAAGGACGCACCCAGAGTCGCGCTCTCGCTGGATCGGCCTCGGCTAGGGCAGAAATGTTTTTTGCTGACAGCCAGCTAGTTACATGTGAAAGAACTGTGGGAATTGCTACTCATTGAGAAACCGCTGAACTGATATTTACATACATGGAAAACACAGGCTCAGGCTCAGGATAAATCAGATAAAATGTACACCTGACGATATAAACTAGGTAGTTTATGATTGCATAAACTTATTAATATCAAAATTATTCGTCCAAAGTAATTTAACATTGATAATAATTACCTGTTTGGCGGAAATGGTTCTTCGATAAGAATCTTGCCAAAAATATTTCTTTTTAAAAATACCATTGTTGCTAAAAAAATATTTTCATTTCTAAATATCTCAAAATTTTCTAAAAATCTTTTTAAGGTCTAAAAATCCACATAAAAATCCGGATTTTTGTTATCTAGGCCTAGCCCGAGTATGGCTACCATTGTCCCTGGGAACGAGATAAGTTTTTAAAATGCGTTTAAGGGTTTTATCCAAGTGTTTCATCCGAATGATTTGATAAGACTCCAAAAGCTTTCAGATTATACACAAAAATCACAGACTACCGGCCGGTGTCAGTTTATTTTCAAATATTCTTTATTTGTGAGTCAACATGTTAAGAACTGAACGGCGTGAGCGAATCGCTACAGTGTGTTTAGTAAGTCTCACTTTCATGCGGAAACAGGAACTTACTAGTCTCAACTCGTGAAAAAGACTTCGTTCATGATTCTTATTTGACTGGTCACTCAATCAAAGATAAGCCATATCTAATCAATAATTCAATAAGGATCTAATCTTTTCAAGCGAAAAGCTTCAGATGTTACCACGAGTAGAGCGCATTCATTTCCTATTGGTTTTTGCAGAGTATGCCACATGGTTTTCCAATAATCCTGTCAGAGTGACATGGATATTTTCCTTCTAGTCGGGCTTTTGGGACTCGTGAGAGCAGGTAAGAGAAGACAATGTTGTTTTGCTTGCAGCTGCAATGTTGGAAATACACCGGCTTCAACGGGACGCGATTTTGTATCTTCCTTCGATATTATAAGTGTTTAAAAATGAAAGATTACGAAACAGTTTCACTTCTCAAAAGTATGAACACCAAGCTTGAAAGCTTGACTGACCGAGCATAACTATAATGGCTCATAGTGCAATGTCTTGCTACCAATTTAGAGCAGACGTTATTGCTCTAAACCGAAAATAAAGCTTTCAATGTCTTTTGATGCAAACATATTCCCGTGAGAAATGAAACTATTGATGTCTAAAATTGCTCTTATTTTGCAAACAAAGCTTTTTTGGATCAAATTTAAATATCAGCTTGAAATTACCGATGATAGTATAATTTTTATGATCAAAACAAACGTTTTTAGGTTGTGCATAATTTAAATATTGTACATGTATTTTATATTTAAACCATTTATACATATGCAATCAAAATTGAAATTTCAACTTCTACCATGTCCAAAGATCATCATAAACCGTTTAAATGTATTCTGTCTCATCATATTTCGTGGAAATTGTTCAACATCTGGGGCCGGGGGTAAAAAGATTTTTGAAGATGTCAGAAATTGAACACAAGTGTACATCTCGTGAATCCTTATACAAAATAATATATCACAAATTTAAAAGAATGCTTGAACGGACAGAACGTTGCACAAGTTATTTGAAACATTTTAAAACATCTTCGTAATCTAGGTTGATCAATCAATCAAACTTTTAGCCAAAGCTCTTATCGTGCAATACATCTAAATTTAATCTAATAGTCGCCCAAAAGCTGTTGACCTCAATTTTTACATGGCAATAGTACAAACTATAAGATCGATATAAGAAAACAAACGCTGGCGCAAAAATCCTTATTGAAATCACTGAAGCAGTGGTTCTCAAGAAAGTACAAAGTTATCAGTAATTCATTGCTTTAGTAGGGATTATTTACTTGCAGTACAGAGGTAAATTGAACAGGTGTAAAGACTCGCATTTGTAATTTCCTTAGAGAATAATTAGCATACTGCAACAAAAAATTCCCTTTGGGATGTTAGAAAAATCAGAGTTAATGGATGTTTATCATCGATATTACTTTCCATACTGGCTTTTAAAAAAGGTTTAAACTGTATAAAGCCTTGATAAAAGTTTGTCTCGGAAGTCAGAAAGAAGTAGTGCCTAAAGATTCAGTGTACTTTTCTTTTGAAGAATTTTCCGTCTGCAAAGGACAAAACAGAATTTATTTAGCAGAACATACTGCTAATTCGATGTTTAAAACAAATGCCATGGCTCTAAATACGATGTTTCTTAAAATAGTTTGAGCCTGAGTGGACAAAACTTAAAAAATACCGCATTAGACTACTCACAGGTTCAAAATAAACAGGGCGGAGGGGGGTATTAAGGAAAAGTATTCTAAAAAAATTTGATCCACGAAGTATTTCACTTCCCAAAACATACGCCATGGTCAAAAGTTAACTTTAAAAATACCAATAAACGGAGTATGTATAAGAAGCGTATTAAAAAAGCTCTATACCAATGAATACTCAGACTTTTTATACTATACTATAAAAATACCAGTTATTTTTAATAGATTGCATTTGGAGAACCCCTACCAACACAATACAGGGCATAAAGACTGGGGAGGAAGGTGGGGGTGGTTGTTGCCGATGGCTTGGTCAAGACAATGCAAAAATTGTGGTTACCGTCTAAATGTTCAAGAAGGTCTGCGTATTCTGTTTTACTCCAGTCATGCTGCAGCATTCCGTCAATTAGTTTTCTTTTTTATCTCTTGTGTTTTTGTAGCATCTTCACGGCAATGTTACGAGTGTTCAACTTACATATCAAGTGATGAGTGTGAAGTTGTTGGCCGGATAAAAAGACTCTGTCCCCAAGGCTTCGACTACTGCAGTAATGGCACAGTGCATGTGTATTTCCATGGCTTGTTCAGGAACCTAACGGCACATTGGCAGGGTTGCTCAACAAAACGTCGGTGTACTAAAAAAATATGCCCTAATTTCTGGGGAATCTTGGGACGGGTCTCATCTTGTTCCATCGACTGTTGTGACTCTGATTTTTGCCCTGGAGGGGTAAGAAACGTTACCGATATCTTGGTGAGGGACATAACGTCGGCAGCGGTTGTACCAACAGGTTTGCAGTCTACTGGAGTTGTAGTGGCTGGTACAGTACTTGCTGCCATAGCTCATTATATTGCGCTAAAAATTTCATCACCCAGTTCGTAACATTCAATTTTAAGGTCACGGAGTATAAGGGTAGCATGGTCGCGTAGAAATTGTGATCAATGTTATGTAAAATATCAGCAAAATGAAAAAACTTACAAACCTTTTGTTCCCTAAAGTTCTAATGCACGACATTCACTCCGAACCAGATAAGTCCATCGTCATGACTATCATTTATACCATTTTAACAGTATAAAAAAGACATTCATTCAGTTTTTATCAATCATTCATTTTTATTCAGTTAACTAAATAGTTAATTAATTAGTTCATTTATTTATTTGTTAATTCAATCATACATATTATGATTGATTTACTTATTTATTTGAATTTTTTTATTGCGAATTGCCATTTGTGAGAATGCGTCCTTGTACCAGCTTTCAATGGCAACCGTTTAGAAAACTTTGTCGTTCCTGTTCGAGATGATTTTACATACAGTCAATGATTTCTCACTTTAATACAGCGCTTTAGGTTTCCTTTAACACACAAGCTAACACCTATAAATCATATGATTTCCATGCTGGGGGGAGAGGGAAGCTAACCCGAAAACCGACGGTTAGCTTGTAAAATGGAATTATTTTCTTTCACGTAACGTCATCAAAAACTATTTTGAAGGTCAAATAATTCTTAATTATTGTTATTTTTATTATTATTATCATTTTTATTATTATTGTTAATTACTATTGTTATCGATATAATCGACTACCTGTAAAAACCTAAACTTTTCAAAATAAACCTGCGACGAGTTTATATGTATTTAACCTTTAAACTGGCAGGCGGGTCACGTTGAACACCTCTCAGTTTTTTTTATCTTAAATTTTCACCCCTTGACCAATTGCCGAACGCATTTATACAACAACTATACCTCGATAATGAATACATACTCTGACACGAATTAACTGACGTCAGAATTGATGACGTCATTATACTACGGAATACAGAACATACTTTCAAATTTTCGATTTTTGGAATAAAAATGATTAGAAACTCAAACTTAATCAAATTTTACCTATTTTGTACTGTTTGCATATAAAATGTTGTTTTCTAACTGTTTCCAACAAAATTTCACGTAAAATCTAAAAAATCGAAAATACAAGATGGCGGCCATCAGCGCCGGCCATCTTGGGTTTTTGTGTTTATTACCATGGCAACAGCGGCTAATTTAGTAGTGATTGTTACTATTTAAATTAATAACTGAGTCATAGACTAATTGCATGCCAAAAACTGTGTGCACATTCTCAGCTGTTTCAAAAACTTTTGACAACTGAACAAACCCTTAAGATTTGGGATTTTGGGCCGGAAAAAGACCAACATTTACTGAGCGAGGTGGGTTTTTAGACCCATCCCAACCTCTTCTCCTCTCCCACCAACTTTCAAAGCGGATGTAGCAAAATTAAATTGGATGAGCTGGGACTTAGACAAGCAGGAAAAAAGGGGAAAAGTGCAGTTTATGTCAGGTCTCCTTTTGCTTCACCTTCATTAAAACAAAATAAATGTGAATTCGATGCTGCCAGCAGCTCAAGCATTCACGTGGCGCTAAAAATGACCTATGATGTGGTAGTTTTGTCGTTTTTTCAAACATAAGACGAAAATACCTAAGGGCTAAGAGATTTCTTCAGTTTTGCAACAGAAGCGCCCTTGTTGGAGTCATTTAACCTTGCGAGCAGAGATCTCTCGTATCTCCACGAAGAACGAGAGACGATATTAAAAATCGCTGCTCGTAGGGTAGGGGCACCTTCTTTGAACATCTTATCGTGAAAATATTTGGGGACGAACGACATTTTGAATACAGAACGATTGCACGGAAACGACACGCTCTTTTTCCTTATCAAAATTGATTTTAAAATATTAGTTTCTAGCATTCTAAGAACTTCACAAAGTTTTTGTTGATATGCATCTGCTTATGCTTATAGGATCCGATCTAGACAAACCGAGTGAAAACTCGAAAATGAAAATACTGCTCAAAGGTAACTTTTATAAGTCAGCATCTTTCCGGTAACTAGCAAGTACAAATTAGTTGTCCGAGTTAGTAGAACGGACAAACTTTTTTAAAAAAAAAAGAGAGAGCAATCATAAGTCGACAAAAAAATGTTTATCTAAATTGTGCCATGACTATGCTTGGCCACAAAACTCCGTTTCCACATTCATAGACTTGCAGCAGCAGATACACAGACTCTCATATCACGGTTTAGGTCTTCAGAATGAAATTTGTGTATGTTCGCTTTGTACAAAAAATTGTTCAATTTGGTAAAACCTTTTTTCTGTTCTGACTGGTTTGCATAACCTGAAGATTTTAGACCTAGTTGATCCGAACTGCGTCTTTGGAAAAGGCGATAGTGAAGCACAGCCCACAAATGGACAAGCGATTCCCTAGTCCAGTGAAAAATAACCCCAATGAGATAATCGTGAACACAATCATACATGAGCACAGTGAAAACGTCTGGACTTATCTGCAATACCGGTATCAATGGACTTAACGTTTTGTGTCTTTCTCTATATGTAAACGAAAATGAAATTGCTGTTGCAATTGACTGCGAGTAGCTTTGTCCTATCAAAGTCTTGTGAGTGTCTCTTCGTTTTCTCTCAACGATCACGTTCGTTCCAGGAGGGCGCTCCTCGTAAGCTAAAAAAATACAACGAAAAAACCATCAGTAAGTTAACAACCAACAATGTGAATCGAACTCCTACTGTAGAAAGTACAACAAGTTATGACGCAAAGCTGATGTCCTTTATGAAACGCCTACATCGTCATCAAAAATTAATGACTTTAACTTAATGCTACATACCAGTCACTGAATTTACTTAAAAGTAAATTAAGCATGTGAAAAACAAACACTTCGATGGAAATGATTTAGCGTACTTCTTACTGAAACCTTTGCAAAGTTGTGCTGGTAATTAATCATCACTGGAGGGTATTCCCTTGGTTGTTTTGTTCTCCATCTCTTCTGATGTTTATTTGAGGGAGAAGCAAAAATTTGTTCACTGGGGAGGAGAACTAAACTAGATCAGTATTTTCCCAAACCTTCGATCAACAAACATTTATTTCTTGCTAAAGGTAGGGTTTTTGAATAGACAATACCATAACTAGCAAACAGTTTTGTGTGCGAGCTACAAACCATCCGTATGGTCTTCTTCCGTATCCATCTCTTCTTCTGAAAATAGAATATAAACTACTTATTGACCGGGACTGAGGTCTGTACGGGAAATATCAAACCTGAGCCCTTTCTGTAGTGAGGTCAATGCGTGAAGGCCAAGGTTTGATATTCCCGTAAAGACCGCACGTTCGAGGTTGAGAAGTATTTCACTACATAGCGTTTTTTCTAAGAACGAAAACAACACCGTGGAAGCGGAAATTCTTCACTTCGCACACCCAGTTATGCGTGCGTAGGTCATTAAAAATAACCCGCAATGCCCGTGAGTACTGCGATGAATGCAAACACCTAACAATCAATCAAAACGCGCGTGAAGTATCTTTGTAACATAATAAAACAGAGCTAAAGAATAGATACGAAAATAGTCAAAGTTGTTATGTTTTGTTCCTAGCTTTGCACGAGCACAAATTTTCCAACGCAGTAAATGTTGTCTGGTTTAAAAAAAAACACATGCGCAGCAGTTTGTTGCTGGAACTAAATGGTACACATTTGTATTTACAGGCTTTCTTCTCTTGCTTGCAAGTTATCACAGCTTCTTCTGAAGAGAACGATTGTTTAATCAGTTACATGAGTCAATATGTTGTGAGTAAACGAGTTGATGAAAAGCGGGGTAAGGGTTTACGTTAAGGTTAGGGTTAGATATACAATAATTGTAATACATTGAAAAAACAAAAAACATGGGAACTTGCAACAATTTCTCTATGGCACAGTTCGTAGAGAGCAGGACTCAGAAGTCAGAGTGTATGGATTCAAACCATGGAGTGGACAACAGGTTAGTTGATTTAATAAGGAAAAAAACTTATAACAGAGCAGCTGCTATTTGATGTAGAAGTAGCACACAGTACAGGGAAAGAAATGGGAATGGGGTAAAAGATAGCGAGGGCAGAGGAAATGACTAGAAACAGTAGGGGAGGAGAAAAGTGTATTTTTTCCTAATAATTTAATTTTAATTTGATTAGTTATTAGATACTTTAAAAGAAAAAAAATTAACTAGTTGTACTGGTTTAAGAAGTAATGTCCCGGTTCAAAAAATAATGAACCGGTACAAGAAAAAAATTGTACCAAGGACAAATTGTTATAATTATATCTTGGAAGATGTAGAAACATGATGGAAGATACTGAATACACAAAATCCAAAGTAGAGGGTATCCTTCATTTTAATTGATCTAGTATGTTGTAAGTTCCAACATTTTCTTTCCTTTAGTTTGTATCACCAATCATCCTCCAATATGGATATCCTTCATTTTCGAACTGAACATCTTTCAACATCACCCAACATCACACATTATCTTCAGATCTTTTCCAACATTTCAGATGACGGAATTTTTTGCTTTGAGCGAGAGAAAGCACAGCAGTGGTTTTCCAAAACTGGTGTGATATGAATAGCTGCCAAGGAAATAAATGCACGAAACAGGATACATGCATGACCAGAGCAAAACTCTCATGTCAGGGAGACAGAAATGATGAGCTGGACAGGGTATTACCAACTCGATATAATTACACTGTACTTACTGTAACGATCACTATTATGTCTAGTCCACTTCGAAAGGCGATTCACAATTTCAGCAATGTCAATCTTTAGAAATATTGCACTTTTCCAAATCACTGTTGTTATGCTTTAACGGTCTTCTGGAACATATGAAATAGTCATGTATGCAAGGTTAGGGCCTGGAAATAGATTTTGAGCATGCTTTTTCATACACAGAAGCTATATTGAGAATCGGAGCAGTACAGATCTGTCAAAAATGTTTGGAATATACTTTGGTGTGCACAAAAAAATGGCACTAAAGACAAAAACATCTTCAGAAAATGTAGTAAATCAGAGAAAAATCTTTGATTTGTTTTGTAAATTGATACATTGCATGTCTTTCTAACTTGGTGCTGCTTTGGAAATAATGGACTTGTCAAGTTTGACAATAAAAATTATTTCTGATTAAATTTAGAAAAAGGGAAGAAATTTGTGGTGTTTATTTTGGACGTTCAGGAGACATAATAATTATATAATTATGTACATGTACACTAGAAAGTGTTGAAGGACCCCCCTGCCCCCCCAATAGTCACCTCCCCCTTGACTTCCTTAAATTAACATATCCATATGTATGTAAAAAAATAAAGACAGATTACCAGAATCGGATTCCTCGTGTGATGCTCCGACAACAGCTGCAACGAACAACAACCAAACATTAATCACAATAAATTGCCTCTAAAACGGGGACTGGGTTCATATTCTTTTCCATGACTTTCCATGATCTTTAGCAGTTTCCATGACCTAATTTTGGCCATCTTTTTCTTGGTTGATAACAAAAACTACACTCTCTTTAATACTTTTCACTACAGCTAACCAAGTTCAAGATAACAAAATAGGTAGTCTCTACGAAATAACAATACGGGAAACTTGGACATTGGATGATTTGCTTAACTCTAATTGCTAATAAATTTGCATAACTACATGTAAATAATATATGCTGTGAACTTAGGCTACATCATTTATGTGCATAGCTTCTTGTATTAGTATGTAATCAGTATTGGTTTTTCGAAGGCTGTTGTGGATTTACAGAGATTTTATATGGAAAGCTTTCATTCGAGCAAGAAATAAGTAAACTGAAAGTTTAAATGCTAAGTAAAGCAACTTATCAAACTTACTTTCCGTCTTAAGTATTTTAGGAACATATTTATTTAAGAAATGTTATTGTGACAAAATAAGATTTAATAAAAAAATGAAATATATATTTTTTTGCTGCCATTCTTCCCCTCTCAGGGGGAGGTTTGTTGAAGCCCCCCACCCCCAACTTTTTCCAGGAATGTCAAATATATCAGTTGCCTGCCTGTGGAAGTCTTCCATTTTGTTTGAATAAAGTACTAACAAAAACCTACAATAATATTTTAAATATTAATTATTTATTTCTTACTGTATAAATGCAGACAAGTCAAAAAGGGACAGGCCTGCCAGTTAATATAATTATATTATATTAAGCACTACAACACACAAATAATGTACATGTACATGACATTGTACACATACCAAGTTTTCCTCCTGGAATACTTTTTTCTGCAAGAGATAAGATGTTCAGTTAAACAACACAATGAACACTTGCCGTACATGTATCTGTAATTGTTGCCATTCAGACTGAGCTTGTTTGGAGCACTGGGGTGACTTGTGGAGGGGGGGGGAAGGGTACAACTCGTAACATATGTCGTGTTTATTCTTTATATAAAAAATTAATTTATTTTCAAAAAAAAATCTGTGCTATGCTTGTTTAAAATTTATGTGCCCAGCACCACATTTAAGCAAATTTTGATGATGGCAAACAAAATCAAGAGCTGAAATCTTAGGCTTAGAGAAGAGCATCTGTTTTAATAACAAGATTTTAAAAGTCGATTGCTTGGCAGCTACTGACTCTAACATGCTGTTACAAGTGAAAAGGTTTGCCATCTTGTTCAGGTTTTTCTGCTTTTGTATCAATGAATACACAGCTTTTAGTCCAATGTTACCCTAAGCTCTTCACAAACTCCACTGTTAGCATTTGTTGATCGCTTGTAGACCGAAAAACAAACAAGAAGTCAAACAGTGACCAACTGCTAGTTGGATTAGGTTTGTTCTACTTGTAAAATAAAATGTTTGCAGATACAAGCAAGTGCAAAGCTTTTGTGGGATATAAAGTGTGAAAATATTTAGTAAGTAAAATTAATGTTATATCATTTTCTCAGGATGTGGAATATTAAAACTAAGTCTGCTATACTCTCAGTGTTTGCATGTTGAATTTATCAGAAATAAATTAGAAAGTTAAAAACAATAAATCAGTGCAGTTAGTTGAATGGTATTGATTGTGTTCACAGTGGACACATGTAACAGTACCCTTTTGGATATGAGGCCCACAAACTAGGATCCACTTTTAGATTCTTGGACAATAAATTTGAACTACTTCAAGAAAGATTACTGGTCTGAAAAACTGTTTAACTGGTAAAAACAAATTGTTTAAAGACAAAGTGTACTACATATGCAATACATTACATTGTACATAGAGCTACATGTATAAGTCGTGGAAATTGACTGGTTTCACATACCAGATGGGCAAACCATTGCGTCTGGTTCTCCATACCATGCTTCAGTATGTCCTATGTATGGGGAAAATAAGCAAAATAATCTAATGGTAAGTTAGTTTTAATCAGTGGAAAACAGCATTAAGATGATTTTTATGACTACTTTAGTAATTCTTCTGGGCTATCATCTTTTTTGGCTTGTCGCTTACAAAAAATAAATCAAAGTCTGTACCAACCTGTATATTGACGGCAAGTGAGTCACTAATTAGTTCAACAAATTTACAGTGAGTATATAGGGCATAAAAGCTAGCTGCACCTAGAATGTTCTGAATTCATTTTGCTATAATGTGCTGTACAATGTGTATAAAGATAACCAAAACTTAAGTTTGCAAAAAATATTTTCTTCTTGTTTCGAATCAAATTAAATCCAGTACCTTGCTGTGTGATTAAGGCAGCATAATCAGATTTTTCAAACTACCTGATTGAAGGTACAATCAATGTACCTGCCAAGTTTGAACAAAAAAGACATAAATTGTTGTTAGAAAAATTAAACCAGCACATTGGCTCAATTTCACATTAATTTTGCTAGAGATACTGTGATCAAAATTTTATAAGGAGTGAGTTTTTCAGAGATTAGAGCTACAACTGTACCATACATGTAGTGATGCACTGATGTCATTATGCCTTTTTACATATTTTTATTTTAATGCAAATGCTCAGAGAGGGTTTTAAAGAAATTGAAAGCTGTAGTTTGTTACTCATAATACTAAGCATATCAAATTGTTAAAATAATTGAAGCTAAAATAGTTGTTGTACAGTATTATATGTTTTAAGTACCCTAAGTGACAAACTAAAAAACTCACACTGGAATTGTTGAACTTAGCAAGGCTGGTTTAAGTGTTTCCTTTTCGATAATATTACTTTTGCTCAGGTGCTTTTTGATGGGAATCACACCGTTGTTTTTGTATTTTGAATTTCATCACTTTGTTTCTTTGTTTCTTTTTTTTAATGGTTTTCCTCCTTCCAAAGTTTTTTTGTCTTGCTTTTCAACATTGAGCTTGGTTTAGAGAACTGATGTAGTTTTATGTTTTAGAAAAATATTTGTTCTGCTTTTTTTTACCGACAAGTTCAACTAGAAATATCCACAATTTCAGTATTTTGGATGGACAATATTTAAACAAAAAAAACTCCTAAACACAAAGCTGAGCCATGCTAGAATAACAGTAATATACAAACAGCTTCAATTTTTAAATTTTATCGATACCACACAGTATTAAATTTCATGATTTTAATCTTTGCGTGGCCCACATATATATTTCGTGAGTAATGGGTTTTGAATTGGCCATTTTTTGAAAATCCCAAAATTTAGTAATCACGAAATTATGTAAGAATGAGGTACATTTACATGTTCATGTTAGTAAATAATCAATTCCAGTATTTATAAATATAGTTTAACTTTATTTAATAGGTATGCACAAGCTGCCATGAATGCAAGGTTACATGACAGTTGTACTGTCAAGTACTTTTCAGGAAGAAAAATTGAGTACATAATTATGTATTTTCAACAGAGAGAAATGAATAACCAAGACCGGTTATTCATAAAGTAGAATTATTATTTATAGTACCGGTGTTGTATTACAAGGTTAAAATTTTTACACTTAGGTTTAGGTAAATGGGCTCCCTTGGAGTGTTTCAACAATACAAAGACTGGACTATTGGATAAAGAAACAAAATATAACACTGGGTTTTAGTGAAAACTAAATTACACTCACCAATACCAAGGCCCTTTTTCACATACAATTGCTTGCCTTTCCCTCGACTTTGCAATTTCTGCAGTGGTGCATCATGAGTTGAATTAAGCAAACACTGACCACTTTCACCAAGTAGTGGGGAAATGATATTTTCCATCATCCAGACAACGGACTCATTTTTCAGAACAGTTTTGGATTTGAGCTTACCAAGCTCCCGCAATAGTTCAAGTTCATCAATACTCTTATGGGTTTTCAATAAGCTGTTAAATGCAGTAAGTTCTTCATTGGAGCAGCCTTTTCTGTCTTTCAAGACCTCCATTGCTCTGTCAAATACTCTCCAAAAACCGGTCCTTATTTCGAGCCCCTGGATTAGAAAAAAAATTCTCAGAAACAGTAATAGTGCACACAAGCTTGAAATGACAGCTACATGTAAGTAGTAATGGTAGCTTTTACACCATGTTATATAAGTTCCATTATTAAATATCAATTGAAAACACTGGAAATTGAAATTCTGATAATCTGATTCGCTCTCTACTCACGGTATAAATCCTATATCATGCAGTTTCTCCAAATATGGAATATGACAATTTTATCAGGGAAAACTTTCTCCCAAAATGGCTGTAAACTCAAGTCGGTAGGAACCAAAATTCGAAATTTTTTTAACCAGTGTTTGGTATTTAATAAACAATTATTCCACTCATGCTTGTTGGATATGAGCTTACGATAGCTGACTCGGTGCTCTGCTATCTAAAAGCTCATATCCAATGCACCTTCCTGGAATAATTGTTAATTATACTACTTCAACAAGGACTGTTAGGTGTTTGCAGGCTCAGGTGATTGAATTGGACAAATCTTTTTATTTACTTCCTTTTTTTCACCTTTAATATTATTTTACATGGGGACAGGGGAGCATAAAGAGTTCACACCACATTCTAATTTTTCTAAAGAACGAACCATGAAGACAGAACTTCGTTGAAGTTTAATGACTTTAAGAAGCAATAAGTTTGTGTTAAGGTTCTGTTTTTTTTAACCAAAAATGTTTCCTTGGTAATCAGTTTGTGTATAGTGACATGTCAACAAATTGTTCTTGCTCAAAAATTTCCTGTACCAGAATCACTTTATTGCAAACCACATCAGATGGTAGTTATCTTTTGCACCATTGTTAGTTTTGCCCATGTCGTTTTGAATTATACCAACTAAACTAACCATTTCTAACATAACAATCCAACTTAGTTTTTCAAAAAATACCTTTTTTGTTTGTAGCACTGGTAAGTAAAGTGGGATCGATAAGCAGATTGTTCGAGTCGTGTGGAGTGTAGGCCTGCTTTCCAGAACTCAGGATAACGATATCGCACAAATATGATAAGTTGATTTAATTATTTTGAATTATTTCTGAAACATTAGTTGGCGCAGAGCTAGTCTTATAATTGCATTTCAGCACTCTGTTTCAAAAAACAACCTCAGACAATCTGATGACAGTACAAGTGACAACATAATTATATCGCTTCAAGATATCACAATTTCCTTGGCAAATACACATCTCACCAGTACATCTCACAAGTTTTAAGTGGTATATTGTTGGTCGATCGCTCAATGAAGATATCGTCCTTCAATCTTGCAGTGTCTTTAGATGAAATATGTGTGGGTAAAATAATGCAACGTTTTGATATGGGTCGAAAACTGATGATGGGGCGAAAATCATCTACAGTCCATGTAGTGATGTACTGATGTAGTTTGCAAAAGATAGCCTGCGTGGCAGCTGGACATGTCAATTATTTTTAAATGTCGATATAGTCCGTCTGCGTAACGGCTCCAGAAAGCATGTTCACGGTGCCATC
>JAOBRG010340715.1:0-14522 GCA_027574985.1 Umimayanthus nakama | reverse complement strand
CAGTACAGAAACTTTAAAGGAAATCCCAATTTTGATCCATATTGAGTGGTCGAAAATTACAGAGACAGCCTCTTAAGCACTGTGCCAGAACTTGGCACGGTAAACCTGAGCGTGCGGTGCAGTAAAAGCGAGACTCACCAAAACTCAGCGTAAGATAACCGGTTGGGTGCACTGTCTAAATCGCAACCGTGCTTTGACCGTGCCAGACACCGCGCAATATTGAGTTCGGTGCGGTGAAAGTACGATGTCTAAACTAGGCCTAATTATATTATCCAAGCTCTCGAGACATCAACCCTCGAAAGTCCAAGGGGGGGTCAAATTGACCCCCCCCCCCATAGGTTTTTCCGACCTAAAATTTGAAGCTTTCAAGCAGTCAAAATGAAACTTTCGGTACCTGTAGTCTGATAATGAGCGCATTTTTGACGTTAATTAAATGACGTCATCACTAATAATTTAGGTGTAATTAATTATGCAAATTAAAGTTCAAAATAGAAAACTGTAACTTTTTTCGAAAAACGGTTCTCATTTCTTCTTTTAGACTCTATTCTCAATTATATTTCTATTTTAGTCTAAAAATATGTGTTTTGTACTAGTTCCAGTAAAATTTGCTTCAGCTTTGCGTAAAATAAATTTTTTGAAAAATCGAAGACGGCGGCCAAGATGGCGGACATATTGTGAAACGACTGTTGCCATAGCAACAGCTCTTAATTATAACTTGATTGTTGTAATGGAAAGTAATTAGCAAACCAAAAGCTACTTCCATGCAAAAGCCTGATCTTTTATGTGCAACCGTTAAGAAAATTTATGGGGGATCCAAATGACCCCCCTCATGGGCTAACTTGTAACAGTAAATAGCTTGGACTTCCGAGGGTTAAACTATGCTGCTATGTTGCTGCATGCAATTTTTTTAACATTTTTTTTTCATTAAAATATCAGTTTCGCGTTATGGGAATGTACTTTACAGTGAGTTTCATCTTTTAAATGCTCACAATCAGATTTGAAGACAATAAAGTCAACGCCGTTACTGTGTAAAATATTGTTGTTGTTACTATTATTTTTTGAGTTATCTTTATCATTAACGTTATATCATGATCATTACCATTGCCATTACAATACCATTTTCATTATCATTACGGTTATCATAACATCGAGTGGAGAGAGAATCATTCGTGCCAGCTTGGAATAGTTATCAAAGAGGTAAATCAGAGTTTCTTTCAATAGCTTATCAGGCAGTTCATTTATGTACCAAAGCCAAGTATACTGATCTAGGGAGATAACGTCTGTCTGGAAGGTACTGTCGAAGGCTTCGCCGATCTTGTGGAAGGAATCAAAGCATTTGAGTAACAGTAGAGCGACCCTTTAGGAATCCATGTTGGTGTTCAGATAGGAAGCAGGTGAGACGGTCGATGAATCTGTTAAGCACAAATTGGTCGAGTTCTTCTGATAGAACACATAACAAAGAAATAGGTCCGTAGTTGCTTACGGGCTCTCTATCGTTTTCCTTGTGCACTGGTATCACGAGTGCTTCTCTCCATCGGCTGGGTAGTTTTCCAGTGGAGAGAGATTTGTTGAACAGCAGGCAGATGGTATAGGAAAGTTCCGTGGCACATTCTCTGAGTATACGAGAGAGTAAAGCATCAGAACCGCATCACCGGATTTTGTTATGTTCAGGCCGAGCAAGAGATATCTTTAAATGTAACACGTGATTAGTAACTGCTGCGTCCAGGTTTACTTTCAGTAGAGTGTGATCATCGGGAATAAAAAAACAGAATATAAATACTGATTGAAGGCTTCAAATTGACTAGATGGGGACCTACGAGTCCGGTTACCGTACTTAACGATGGCGGACAGCGATACACGTTTCTTTTTGCTCTTGTAGTAGGACCAGAACTTTTTCGGGTTTTCAAAGGTGACCGTACTCTTTGTAGTTACTGTCAATAAGCAAATTACAATGTCGTCGAAGCAAACGATATTTCTCTTGGCGTCATTCTTCTTGCGAACGAGATGAGTAACATGGCCATCAATCCATGGAGGGGAGTTGACGTCCCTAAGCTTTGTCTTGGGAATATGGCTATCGACAACTTCGAATAACTTCCTGTTTCAGTTGTTGTAGCCGCTTTTGATATTAGAATCCACGCCAATGTTTGAAGTGAGGTCAGCTTCGCGCAGACTTTCCTTCAGCCCAGAAAAGATTGCTTTCTTAAAATTGCAAACAGTGCGAGGTTTCTCAAGCAAACGAGGTAGTAATACTTAAGATCAAAAGTGACGGAAGAGTGATCCGTAGGGAAAGTCAGTCACATCCGTCTAGAGTTTCGTCATTTATGAATGATTCAGGTTCGTTTGTTATGACAAGACCCAGTATATTTGCAGTTTGGCTGATAGAGATTCTGGTTGGCTTCATGCTCATCTGTAAAAGGAAGTAGTCTCTTGGTAATTCGCAGAAAAAGAATTCTTCATTAGTAAGTCTGAGTTTAGGAAATTGAAATCGCCAAGAGTAAATAGCTCTGATTTGGCGTGGAGCGACGCTTTAGCTAGGAATGACTCAAACTCGATCGTGAATAAAGGATGAGTTGTTGTTTGGCGGCCTGTAAAAGACTGAGATTAAGAGTTTTTGCCTATAGTTGGGAGGCGAAATTTCCGCAACAAGCATTCAATATTGCATTCTAAGTCGTTATGTTGCTTCGCCTGAAAGCAGTGTTAAATCGCAAGCTTTACACCACTGATCCTCACTTGGTTAAATCACGGTCCTTACAGTAAATTGAACAGCCACGGTAAAGAATTTCAGAGTCCAAAACACTTGAATTCAGCCGAGTTTCCGTAACTGCAACAGTGTCGAAGTTCGCGAAAGATCTTTGTTTGGAGGTTTGGCATTTTAACTTTTATACTCCGGATTTAAGGGAGAAACTTTTGAGCTGCGTATTCAAAGAAGGTCGCGAAAATGGTTTTGTACCGGTTTTGGATGCTAGCAATTGGTTGATAGTGGGGCAGGAATTGGAAGAAACATCCACAAATACGGTGATATTGAAGGGAGAATCGTGGCCTGTAATTGCTAGATATGTTAAGTCGTGTTTCGAGGACTTGCAAAGGGCTTTGCGGCATTGCAGCCAACCTGTTGGTAGTTTGAGGGTCGTCGCCATTGGACGTGCTGTGTAAGGATATAGTGTATGGACGTCCAAATTTAACGGTGAACGATGGTGAGAGTAGTCGCACTTGTCAACGAGATGACTGCCAACATTTGGGATTAATTGCGATAGTTTAAGTGCGCGTGGAGCGGTCAAAAAGCCAAGTTGAGGGTTAGTGGGTAGGAGCACGTAAAATAGCGATGCTTTCAACATGGCGCTGATACCTCTATAAACAAGTACAGGTACAAGAACAAGTAATTATGTTTGACAAAGCTTATTATTACTATCACTATCCCTATCACTATCATTATCATTATTATTATCATCAACATTATCTTAATCATTATCATTGTCAACGTTGTTATCGCTATCAATATCAACATCATTATTATTATAGTAAATTTTGTTACCCTAATTATTATTTTTATTATTATTAATATTATCAATACTATTTTTATTATTTCTTTGACTAACATTACAGGTAGTGGTAACTTATAGTTGTAGTAGTAGTAGTAGTAGTAGTATGTTGTAGAATTACACTGTGTTCACACATAAACATGTTAAACAAACTCACTTTTTTGAGTCCCTAATTCCTATAACTAGCAAGCATAAAAACCTTCTGGATTGAATTTTATTTTGATAGCTAAATGGAAAAATTGTTTGCTACAAATTTTGAGCCAAAAGTCTTGCTGTGCTGGAAAATGGTTCTTAAACATTTTTAGTTAAACGACATTTAAACATTTTGTTTAAGCGTTGGTGTGAATGAAGTGTTAGTCAGTGGAAGTCACAATAGTATAAATACCTAACAAACATTTATTTAACACTTTTCAGTTTGCTTTGGTACTTTGTATATGTCTCGGCCTATTAGCGCAGACTGTGTGCTCTTATCCAAACGTGAAGGAACTCCTCAAAGCTTCCTTGAGACGCAACCACCGAAGATGCAAGCCTGCTCCTGGCCCTGGTCCCAGCCCGATAAAGGATCCGAAACCCTGTAAGGATAAAGTGTCTAATGGCACGGTGGAGACTCCTGAGGGTACAATTTATTGCGTAGTACCCTCGAGGGAACAGCTTCTAAACCGGTTAAAAGGAATCGGTGGTGCTAACCCTAATTATGTGGCGACAACGAAAGAAGAAGCAGACAATTTCCCAAACCTGCTTCCAAACGTGAACTTGAGCGACATCTACTATTGCGATGAGAATTCACCCGGAACACCTAACAACTCACACCCGTGGTGGCCGTGGCGTCCCAAGCCATCACGTCGGAGGTGCCATAAAGAGTACGACGATTCTGCTTGGAAGCGAAGTGACATCCATCAATCAACAACTACCACCATCAAATGTGTTAAGGATGGTACCGTTGATCTGGACACTGGGAGTAGGGTATTGTGCAACCGCTGTCAACAAGTGCGACGCTTTCCTACTGGATACTTGCCAAAGTATTTCAACGAGCTCAGCTGTGGTAGCGGCATGATCGGTGGTGCCGATTCCGCAAAGTGTGCCCAAAGCCACGGTGGTTGTCACCAAAATTTCCTCCTCATGCCCATACTCAAATACAAGGAGGACAAATGCACGACGAGTGGGGGGAAGACTACGTGTGAGCAAATTTGGGAGGATAAGACTGCAAACCTTCGTAGCTGCTGCGAATGCCAGTTTCCCAGAAACTGAGCAGTTTGATAGACAATCCAATTGTGCGTAACATATACTATCTAGTTATTATAAAAAAAGGACACCGTAAAAGAGATTTAGTTATAAGTAATGCATATTTGGCCTCTAGTTTTTAGCATTGAAATGATTGAGCAAGATGTCTTCGTTAAGTTCTCGTGTCGAGTCACTCCATAAACAATAATGCTATCAAATTCAAGCTTTTTGTCGAATTCCACACCAATTCCAGGGTCACATCTTAAAGGTTTCCAACTGCACCTATTCCCATCTGATTCCTAACATATTTTTTTAAGAGTTTTTCTATGCTTTTTTTTCATCTTATAACAAAGCCAGTTTTCGTCAAACTTTGTACGAACGCTACTTGAAACCATAGGCATCCTTTAATGCGATAATACAACAATGTTAGGGAAGCAAAATTATTGGATTCACTAGCAATGTTGTTGTATTTGGTTATTGTTTCTTGTCTTGGAGCAAACCTAGGCTTTTATATGGTTGTATCTTTGCTCACATATTTTTGGCATTAGCTTATGTCAATTTTCCCAAAAGGATTAAGACCATCACGATTTCGTGGGATGAGACAACAGTTGTTACCCTTTACCTTTTGGTTTGTGTTTCTTTGAAAAAACCTCATCTCATCTCGAGTTTGTCGCTTGCTTTTCCAGGCAGTCGAAAACTCTCTAAGTTTGAATGCTACTGTAGCTCATTACAAAAGTTCCAAAATTTTGAACTTGATTTTCCTAACATTTATTCCTTATATGTTAGTCCTTGGTATCTGGAATTTTTAGTTTTCCAACAAATGTTAGGCTTTTTCTAACGTCAAAAATGTGAGCAAGTACAGATCTGCCTGTATGGAAATACAATTATATTATTTTCTTTGTGTATTTCGACAGATGAACTAACTCTTTCACAAGCGCGTGCTTTTGCTTATAATGTTTACAAAATAGATCATAAAAGATATCATGAGTAGACTGGTTTAAATCTTTATTGAGTTTGAAATACATGCTGTTAGTTTCAATATTGTCAAACACTTTTAACGGGTTTTTCTTAATGAGTTACGGATGACAAAACAAAAAAACTTAAATAACAAGCTGTTGTTGTTGTCATTGACTTAGTGTTGATGTAAGAGAAGGCTTATCAAGTACAAATAAAAGTTTTGTAGCCTGGGGATATATTCACCATGTTGTTCTAGACTAACTTAATTTGGGCATTACTGACTCTCGACTAATATACCACAACTCCGGGGTGCGGTGCGTGAGTTCTTTTAAGTCCCGGGATAGAACGTCAAGAGACTAGACTAGACGGTATAACGTCTCTGTCGACGGTTTGACGGCAGTAGCGAAAAAAAGAGCTTCGCCCAAATTTCAACACTCGACCAGGCCAGTAAGTAGTAGAGTAGGGACCGAGTTTGCCTTATTTTTTTTTTTGGGGGGGGAATCTCTTTTTTTTCTGGGGGCTACATTAACTCTGGGGGAATAAATAATCTTTGGAGGAATAATTAATTGTCTGTTGGGTGACGTCATAACTCATGGAAAAAGATGCAGCGGAAATTAGTTCTTTTGTTTTTGGAGGCCTTGCCAATCTTGCCCGATACCTGTTTTGTTGCGAAAATCTCACCTACGGTCACTTTTTTAAAATGGCGCCAAATGTACTTATTATGTAAAACAGCGACGTTGTTTAGTTCAGCGTGATTGATTCGTGCACGAAAGTATTTACTTTTCCATGAGGTCAAGTTTCTATTTTTATTTTGTTTCTCAGGTAATCATTAAACAGACAAACAAAACTGATTTGAAAGACATATTTATTGACGGTTATAGTTTAAACTAGAAGTAATCACAGTTCAAGGAAGTGCGTTCGACGATCTTTTCAAAAAACTTGAGGTATTAGCACTCGCCTTCATTTCTCCTATACTGTAGCCTGGGTCACTGAGTTCAGTTACCGTTGTTTAATACAACAACAATAACAGTTTTAGACACTCATCAGACGAGTGACTCAACTCACATATGCAAATTGACCAGACCACCGCCATCGTTTTAGTATTTTGCAATAATGTATGTTTAATTGATTAAAACCTTGCACCTTACTACGTAAAATTTTGATAGGTCTACTTCCAACTCTGCCTCTGTAGTCTATTTCCGTTCCGATGATTTTCAAAATGTAAACAAGACTGGCTGAGTCATGTGGAGAGTTGCAAGATTAAAACAAATGAGGTTGCTGAGGACATTTGACATTTAGGTTAACAAAGTATTACTTAATAATTTTTTGCTCGTTCAAGCTGTAACACAGACAAGATAAAATCGTGACAATGATTGTAAAACACGATCACTCGATAGCTTACTTTACTGACAAAATTGTCTGTGGCTGAAACTCGACTCGCTGCCGCCACGGCCGATACAATGCTGAAAAATTATCCAGGAATATTGCAAATAATCATATTTCCACACACTAACAATCTTTACAAAACACTGTCGAAACCTCAGTTACTGAAACAAGCTATCGAGTATCGCAACACCACAATACGACTTGTTCTTTTGGAGGATTTTAAAACATGCCGTCGCAATTTGTTTTTTTCCTTCTCCAGTGACTGAAACGCCAGCTGGGTCCAGCTGCACTGACTAACACCTCGATCTCGTTTGTCCAGCAAAAATCTTGTTTATCTAGCTTTTGATCTAAAAAAGCTGCGCGCGCATTGATGTAATTATTTAAAATGGTGCAGATTTGGTACAAACCCACCAAAAATCGAGAATCTTTGCGCTTGTAAAAGCACAGGGAACCCAAGATTAGGATAGCGTTCTCCTAACGTCGAACGCAAAAAATATCAATGTTCATTCATTACATCTTCATATTTGTGAAAAGATTTCTCACTTACAACTTTTTGTTTTATCCGCTGTTTTAATTGCTCTACGCATTACGCTTCTAGCCATTCTAGCTTTAGAGGATGAAGCATTGACCAATCTTCAAATCTACCACATTACCACCACCACTATATAACACTAACACACACTCCACCACCACCACACACACTACAACCACAACACACTCCACCACACACACACACACACACCACCACCACCACCACCATCACCACCACCACCACACACACGCGCGCGCACACACACTACAACCACAACACACTCCACCACACACACACACCACTACCGCCACCACCACCACCATCACCATGCACCACACACACACACCACTACCACCGCCACCGCCATGACCGCCACCACACACCACCTCTACAACAACCACACACACTACCACCGCTACTGAAAAAGTTCGCAAATTGAAAAATAAAATATTAGGACGTCATTCGCCAGATTTTACACTTTGCCCTTTTACTTGCATGTCGTCATCGACGACGTCACGGGTCGACCAAAAAAATAAATGTTGTGTTCAAAGTTACAAAAATACTTGACCCAAAGCATCAATCACAGGTGACGCGGACTTAAGACCAGCTGCCCTGACTCCTGTGCTGTCTAAGGTGCTAGAAGATTTCTATGTTGAGTGGCTGATTGAAGACGTTAAACACCACATTGACCTCAATCAGTTCGGCAGTCTCATGGGTATTTCTGCAACCTTAGTGTCTCTCGGATATGCTGCACAACTGGTTGTCGTCCCTTGACAACCCTGGCAAGTTCCTTTGCGTGTGCTTTCTAGACTTTAGCAAGGTATTTGTTCATATTGATCATACTATCCTAGTTACCAAGTTAAACCATCTAGGTATTAGAGGCTGGTTGATCAGTTGGGTTTGCAGCTTCCTCAGCGGTCGCCGCCAGGCTGTTCAAGTCTCGGACCCAATTTCAGAGTGGATGCTCGACCACGCCGTCGTCCCCAAGGGCATCAAGTTAGATCCAATTCTCTTCCTGATAATGATCGATGACCTTACTATACGTTCACCGCTCCGCTCCAGCCACTGAAAGTACGTTGACGACGTCACAATTTTCGGGGAGAAGCGTCATCTTTGCAGAGCGACATCGACTGCATCTCACAACGGGCCCTTCAGAACAACTTGAACCTCGACCCTAAAAAATGCAAGGTGATGACTATATGCCTTCTGAAATCAAAGCCTGATATTCCAACGCTTGTCGTCAACAACTTTCCCCTGGACTCTGTGTCCTCATATAAAGTACTTGGTTTGACTTGTCGGACACCCTGAAGTGGAATGACAACACCACGGACATCGTCTCTAAGGCTTCTAAGCGCCTTTTTAACTTACATTCGTAAGGGTCCTGACGCGTGCCGGAGTTCCCCCAACAGACTTCATTACCATCTATAACGCACTGGTTCGTTCTGTCCTCGAGTATTCCTGTGTCGTTTGGGCGACATGTCTCCAAAGCCAAAATATATCGTCGGGGTGTTAACCCCCCCCCCCCCCCCCCATGCCTTCTAGGGTTAAGATCTTGACCCCCATTCATATGTTCCAGACCAAGCTGCAGCAACCGGCTGTAGCATAATTTAGACCACACGAAATGCGTATAGTTATTATGAGATATTATATGGGCAACAGTGTTTTACTGGAAAATAAACAAATCATAGAATCCATATTACAGTACATCCGTGTCCCAAATAGGATATTTTCCATACCTTCACTAGTGAAAATATCGCCGATTTCCGAACACTTCCGAAGATTTCCGACAATTGTCCCAAAATTTTAAAAGTTAGCTGAAAATTATTTTTGAACCGTTCCCAAAGTTCTCCGAAAATTTCCGAAGGTTTTCCTGAAAATTTAAAAAGCATAAAAACATCTGAAAATTACCTTTTGAACCGATTCCCTAGTTAACCGAAAATTTCCAAGAATTTCCAATCACCCGAAGATTTACGAAAATTTCCGAAGACTTTCCGAAAATTTTAAAAAATCGTAGGAGCTTGTTCGGCACGGTTTCCACAAAAAAAAAATGGGTTTTATCTTCTTGTGCCCAATACTCTCGTTTTGCTGCGCTCAACTCCTGAGATATTTTTGCCACTCGAAGATAAAATCCATATCTTTCGGAAACCGTGCATTATCCTCTATGTATCAACATGAAAATAAAACGTAAAACAACGTGGACATAACTAGCCTGTACTTTGTTTGTCTTTCACTTCGAGTTCTGGGCTGAAATCCACGGCAGAGGTCTTGTCTCGGAGCAAGTCAGTTATAGAAACCTTTATGGTCATTCTTTGCTTTTTTTGATTACTAAGGCAAAATTTATCCCTAGGTTTTTCCTGACCCAACCGGCTTAAAAACCATGAACTAAAAGGACGGCACGTATCTATAAAATGATATAACCAAATGACCCAACTCGCTGCGACACTACTTGGAGACAGTGTGATATTTCAATTGATTTTTTGAGCCGGAAAAAGAACCGATATTGAGGTATTGCTAAAAACATACATTTGAACTGTTGAATAATGTTTTCATAGATATTACAATTGAAAATTGAATCAATACAATTTCCGGTCACTGCGGATAGTGTTAGCAAACGTATTAGCAAGGTAGCTCGATTGGGTCACGTCCGTGGCAATAAATCACCAGGGAAGTAAACACAGCACTGAGTAACGGTCCTTCGAAAGAGTTCCTTCTATAGACGAGTAAAGAGTTAAACTTGAAGGCAAGGGAGATGATCTTCCCACTTTTGCTTATGCGGAATTCACATGACGTCATTTGTTTATGTGAGCTCCTCAAATAAACAACGGGAAAGAGAAGAAATTAAAACGTCTTGTACCGAAAGTTCATGCCTTAATTGAAATAAACGTTGTGATCTCTGCGATCTTTTCGACAACCTTGTTATTTTAAATTACCCTTCTTCACGATGTTATCAGTATTCTGATTGGAAATTAATCTTTTTTCTAGAATTTGTTCTTTTCCAAAGAAATCCACAGTCAAACCAGCAAAAAGAAAGTTGAATTTATAGCGATTATTTTATGCAAGTCGAAACCGCGACGAAAGTATCGCGGAATCCAGCAATAGTCTGACACGCGGTACGCGCGCTGATTCTTAAAATATTTATACGGTCGCGCTCTTCAATTCATATTTATGTTATACACTTGTATGTATGACAATTTCAGTAATTGCAAAGACTGGTTGGTTCACACTAGCGACGTAAAAGCAAGGTTATGCAACGCACAAGCACAATATCATGATCGATGTTTTATGTCATCATTGCGAACAACGCAACATAATGCCTTAACAGGAACATAATGACATAAGAATAACGACAAAGGAAAAAATGATCTCTTCTTTATGTCGCTAGTGTGAACTAGGCTTAACGCATCCGCTTTACTAAATGAGTAAATCCGTACGAAAACACAGATTGAATTGGGGCACAAGTACAAAAGCGCCGGCAAATACTAAATCTTTGAATCGACAGTCGAACTTGTTCTGCTTAACTCGTGGGAATGAAGTGTGACCGTTTCAACCAGGTTACTTGGATTGTTTTAAGCGGTTAAGATAACTATCTTTGATAATTATCTGCGATAATCAAGAACTTAGAAAACAAAATTAAGTAATATATGAAACTGCTATTTTCCGTTTCGTTGATAGTGATTGGGTTATTTTTTCGCTAAGAAGAGCAATCAGCTTATAAAGTTCTATTCTACTTGGTCACTTTGTTCTACATCACAATACATGTACAATACGTGTTTGGGCGTGGTTGAGCCACATTTGTCACGTGAACACGAGCTTCCCAGTTATTCTCTGCGTTATCGGATATGGTGCCAATATTACTGATTCTCGTTCTCAGTCATAATATTATAAGTGCCAGAGGCAAAGTTCACGGTTTGAAAATCACACGCGTAGGTCATATTGTCGCAGTTTCGTAATTGACAGTGTATAGCTTGCATTTACAAATTATCGGCGGTTGAACAAGTCTCATCTGCTGCCAGGGGCAAATGAACATTGCCAGACCCACCATCTTTAAGAAAGCCGTATTTTGGTTCTTTTAAAGCGACATGAAAATACCGAGAAGTGAGGGAATGAGCGGCGAAGACAAAGAACGTATTGAAAAGCCGATCCAATCGGATATGGACCTTTCTTCTTCGAACTCCAAACCAGATTGTGCTCCCGACCTAAAACTGGCTTTCTGCGTGAGTGATTTAATGAAAAAGGTGGACAGGATGCTTACAAAGCTTGATACCATCGACAAATTGGAAGAGAAAATGACTAGAGACGACGGGAAATCGAGTGAACCGTCAGCCGACTCCACGAACACAGCCGATGAGGAAAGCTCGTGATTTGAGCTCATCAGTATTTCCTCTAAGAAATAAGCAGTATTTAATAATTCCAAGAACGTTACTTATGCCTACAAGATTTTGTTATTTGTGAAATTCATCGAAAACAAAAAGAGTCAACGAATTGTGAAGAAAAATTCCACGTGCAACATTCAGACTTTGCGGGAGTCTGTATTGACTGCGACGAATTCGAAGCACACTGCCCAGCGAAGGATTTGCAAAATCTAAGTAACAAGCAGGCATTAAATATCAGTGGTAAATGACACATGTAAACTCGCTGTTTATATGTTGGCAAAATATTTATTGAATGCACAAAATAGTATTTTTAACGGCTACTGAATGTAATAAAGCCGTCAGGGGTAACAGTGAGTTTAGTGCAGTCTTGTTTTGAACATTCGAAAGGCGTTGATTTTTTCCGCTGTCTGTAATATTAAAATTTAAGTTTCGATGTAGCAAAAACGACTGGGAGACTTAACGAACAAATGAACCATTCAAATGTTTTGTTAGTTTGCTAACAGTATTTAGCATATGAGAGAAGAGGCTATTCAAATTATAAAATTTATTTAGGAAGGAAAAATGCAAGACATTTTAAAGTGTAAGGAATTTGTGGTTAATCCACTTCTAAAATATCAAGAGTTGATCGATTGGTATTTAAATGAAAATGTGGTACGGATGTTTTTTTTTCTGCTTTGTATTTTTTACATCATTTGGCTCCTAGACTGAGAGTGACACGATTATAATTGTTTACTTCCGTTTCGAGACTATCGGTGGCTCGATCGATATCTACCGCATGTGACGAAGCAAGATCAGGAATTCGCTCTAAGGATCGTGTACAATTGTGGTTCACAGTTCTGGTTGACAATCTTAGCCGGACTTTTGCGATATCGTATTTTTGTGTGTGTGCATGTGAGTGAAATGCCCGGGGTGAAATGTTCAAAGATCGCGTGACCATTAAAATACGTGATCTGGGGTTAATCGAAACAGAAATCTTTTGTTAACCGATAATGGACATAAAACCAACACAACTTCAGTGTTTGATTGCTGATTGGAGGAATATTTATAATAGCTCTCCATTTCCTGTTTCACTTCTATTTTGAAACTACCAAGTCTGCGTTACGTCGCTACACGCACTCCTCGTGAGTTTCTTGGCTGAGCACTCGGTTATATTATTTTTACTTTATAATTCACTTCAAGGATCACGCAAACCCAACTGTCATCTGTGAAACAAGACGATGTCAAAGCTCCTCATTTCACGGCTACATGAGCACACAACGTAAAATCTCTTTGTATGGCTTTTGCGTAAAAAGTAGCAAACTGGACATCAGATATTTTCGTAAACTTAAGCGAATTCAATATTAAAGAATGAAACAGAAAGTAAGTAAGTTAACCATTCATTGAATGCTGTTTAGGAACCATTTAAGCGAATAATGGGTAATATTTTGTTTTTCTGTAAACTCAGTAAAGTCAAAACGAAAAGGGTTGTCATACTGAATAACGGATTGTTTTTGTTAAGACCAGCTCATAGTCATAGTTTTGGCAAAAGTTGTTCCGGTCGAAAATTTGAATTTTGTATGGACAATACCGAACCTCCGTATTCTTGTACAGAGCTTACATTTAAAAGAAAATGTTTTTTTAAACAGATTTTTTTAAAAAGATAAAAAGTTAGTACTAATATAAATGGTGGTGTCAAGACAAAAAAAGAAGATATTGATATTGCACGGCCATATTAAAATATCAAAATCACAATTTGCGAGCCGTAGTGATTTGGTTTTTACGTACATTACTTTGAGTTAAAAGGTTGCGATATCTTAACAGTATTTTCGACCTTCATTGTTTTCCGAATTACTGTTTACTTAAGTCTATTTTGATAGCTTGTAAATGTCATAACCAAAGATTTCGGAATTAGTAAAACATCGGTTTGGTTATAAAAGCTGTAAATTATGCGTGCTTAATGCTGAACATTATCCGACTAAATGACCTGGAGGCATTTTGAAATTAAAACAAAGCAATAAAAGGAACACATATTTCTTTTGAAAGTACTAAAAGCAGTAACTTTATCTAAGGCTTACACGCTTTTTTTTATAAGAACAAACTTTATAAGAACACCCAGGCTGAGATTTACCCAAAAATTAAGAACAAGCTAAGAACACTCACCAGGCTGAAATTTTGATCAGAAATGAATTTAAGAACGTTTATTTAATTCTTGTACACAGAATGAGACATACATGTATAAAAGATCTCTTAGAACTAGCTGAGTCACCGAGCTGCTGGAACAGTGATCACGGACAATGTATAGACAGTGTCAAACTTTTTTGCATCAGTACAGCAGTATGAAATGATAGCAAACATGTGTTTCTTAGCGTCGTTAGGGGCCGTCGGAAAATCGATTTGTTAACGCTTAACGTCAAATGGACGTTAAGGGGGGAGAGGGGGGGTTTCTTTGGTATGGGTTGACGTTAAGGAAAAAACTTTTGGAACAAGAGAAAAACGGATAAAATATGTGTGTTAAAGATATAAAGCTGTAAATAG
>JAOBRG010340704.1:0-14524 GCA_027574985.1 Umimayanthus nakama | reverse complement strand
TTTGCTATATCTATTTTCTTGTCAAACTGTTTACCATTGTGTACAATCTTTGATATGTGCACCGGTTGTGACTTCTTTTTGTTTAAAATTTCATTTATGATTCTCCAAGTAGCTCTCATGTCGCCTTGAGCTTTATCTAACTTTGATTTGTAGTAATTCTTTTTTGTAAATCTTATCAAATGGTTTAATTTATTGCGGTAATGTCGAAAATTTTGTGTATTTTTTAGCGTGGGATTTTTTAACTTAGCTCTGTACAACTTGTTTTTTCTTTTAATACTTCTAATAATTCCTGGTGTAATCCAAGGGTTTCGAATGGTATTATAATTCATTGTTATTGTTTTCAATGGGAAATGTTTGTCGATCAATTTGCTCACCGCTGTCGTAAAATATGTGTATTGCATATTTGGATCATCATTGTTGTAAATGTTCGACCAATCAAACATGGCTAATTCGTTCATAAATTGTTCTTCACCATTAGCTGTAAATAAACGTTTTCTAACTTTCCTTTGGAACTTTTTGTATGTCGCACTGCACTGCAACATGAACACTGGCAGATGGTCTGTAATATCAGTGTACAAGTTACCAGAAAGAATGTCGTCTGCGATATCATAAGCACTCGTGTAGATGTTGTCAATTATAGTCGCAGAGTGCTCTGTTATTCTTGTTGGTTTTGATATTTTAAAACTGTTTTCTCTTTAAATGAGTGAGGTTTTGGAGTCCACCATCTGCTTTAACTTTGAATCCTCTACGCGCTGTTTTTCGTTAATGGAACTGTTATTACGTTTTCCCAACTTACTTGATGGCTTGAAATCGGGTTTCAATTTAAGAATAGAGCTTCTTTGAAGTGACATTCACCTTCTTTTAAAACCGACTCGAGCCGTCGTTGGATTAGTCCCAATGCAGCAACCGCCATATTTCCTTCCCGCGGCGAAGGGAATAGTAAGGCGGTGTACTGGAGGTTATCGTTTGATACTTAGATCGCATCGGAGCATTGATAATAAATAAATTTGTTTTATTGTGACAGCTAAGCGAGTGAGATATTACGAAAAGCATTTGCTGCTTGCAGAAATACCTTATGCATGCAAGTTTTTAACTGAGCCGTTTTAATGACTAAGGGAAGGGAAGCACTGAAAAGAAGACTTGTCATGAACCACTGGAAAAATAGTTTTAAGGTCATCTGGTCCGACTAATGGCTTATAATATACACCAAACCTCTCGGGTGAAAACATACCACATCAACCTTGGGCTTAGCATTTCTACGCGTGCTTTCAACTATTGTCTCAACGAACGCAAGCGTGACCGTCGTGGTTTGTTATTTCGTTTCTTCATTTTACGCAGAGTTCGTTTCAAGAACTCGTATCATTGTGGTCTTTACCTTTATCTTTGGAAACAGGCTTTTTGTTTGGATTCTGGTTAGTGTGTTGGCCAGTACAAGCATACGAGCTCCGTTTCAGATGGCTTGCGAACCAAAGTTTGTTTTGTACCTAATTTTCAAAAAAATAAGATTAACATATCTTAATTTCCAATGAGTTTTGATAACTCCAAATGTCAGATGTTTCATTAATTCTTATTAGCCTTTTGTAAAAGTCACTAAAAGTCAAATCCATCACAGCATAATTCCAAAATACATATAAATATTATTTTTATATTTATAGCTACACATGTTTTGTCTTGTTTTGTTTTATTTCATTATTATTATATTTTTTCTTTCTTTTTTTCTTTTCCTCTGTGCATCTGTGTATGCCTTATTTGTGCTTGTCATCATTCTTAAATTTATCAATTTTATTTGAAACAGTCAAGCTGGCCGACGAGTGTAGCCTCCTGGGTTATTTCGGGCAGCTTGTACCAAAAACAGTAACATTGTAAGCTATTTCAATTCTAAATAAAAAGAACATACACTTCTACCCTCTAGTCTATCATCAGTATTGACCTCTTTAATCATACGCCCCAGTGACCACAAACAATAACTTCGAGTCGAGGTCAAGTTCCAAGTTTTCATACATTTGCTGTATTTTGACCCTACCGACCTCGACTTTTTTTACGGTCACTGGAGCGTTTTATGAAAGTGGACTTTATTCAGTTAATAAATAATGAATGTACTTTTGTTGTAAATGTTTTTCTCGGTACGAAATAAAGCGTTTGCTGTTGTTGTTCGTATATACTATCATGTAAAAAAGTCTCTAAAGAACCTTTTGGTTACGATTGATAAGACGTGGCGGGTTGCATATCACATAGCCCATAAGCTCCCAAGTTAGCATAGTTTGAATGGGACTGTTAAATCAAGCGAAACTTTAAGCAAGGACGCCACAACTTTTTGGTTAAACAAATATGCGTGAGGCTTTCAAAACAAGCTCCCGATTCATTCACTACACACTACATAGTCAGTATTTCATGGCCTTTAGGAAAACCATATACAGTATATATTTTTTTTCAGTATTTACTTCGCCAAATCTCTGTGATATTCAGTTTCTCGAAGGCAGTTTACAGTTTGGCGAAGCAGACTTTCACACTGCTGATAGTCAATTTCCTGAAGAAAAATTTGAGACTGACAAAGCAAATTCTACGATAGTTCCGGCAGTCTGCCAAAGCAGGTTTTAAAATTCATAGTAAGTCACATTTGTGTTTATTCCGGAAACAGCGAAAGTGAAGCGACGCGATGGAATCCCGCTTCTGTAACAAACCACATAAACCGCCCCAAACCCTAAAAAGTTCGATGGGAAAACAAACTCGGCAAATGCATAGAAACTCATGCCCGGTTCTAGACGCAAAATACTTCGAATACATGGTTAGAAAAGCAAAAAAAAAAAGAAACTCACCTTTCAAGTAGCAAAACTCTTCCTCTCAGTGCAGTGACAAGAGCACATGGAAAACTAGTTTGTCGACCACAGTCGTCGGCGGAAGGTCGCTTTCTGATTGGCTATCAATACAGCGGCACACACCCGAGGCATGCGGGAAATGATCGATTTACGATTTATTATTGACTGATAGTGGATGGTTCCTTCGGACTCACTTGCACTCAAACCCCATGACATAGTGGCAAAAGGCCCTCTAAGGCCTTTCGTCAAAAAAACAGTGCCAAAACCTCTATGCATTTTAAAACGTTTTTCGTCTATCGGTAAAGTCAACGAAATCCATAAAAATCGATTGATTTTGGGGAACAAAAGTTATGAGTATCGATATTCTTCGGTTCATCGATTCAGTCGATATCGACCAACATGATTTTATCGATTGATAACGATTTATGCATTGGTTTTCTGATATCTGACTTTATCGATTGGTCACGCCCGGCTCAAAATGATCGTCCTTATGCTTGCTTCCAAACTATGACACTAAGATTACGCACTGAGACGGAAGGTATACTCCACCCTCAAAGCTTCCGAAACTAAGTTAGCGAAGTTTAAGTGAAATACTTTACCGTTTCACTTATCTCTTAAAATAATAATAATAATAATAATAATAGTAATAATAATAGCAATTACTTTATTTATCCTGATAAAACCGATTAGTTGAATATGAAAAGATCCACTAGTATTAATCGGTGATCAGCAGGCATTTGGATATAACAACGCACTTGCATCGCAAAAAATAAAACGGGCTAATTTGGTCCCTACCGTACATATCACTACTGTACCTGGTATGTTTTGTTTTTATTCAGTTCAAAGTCCAGATTGAAGGAAAAGAAGGAAAAGAAGCTTATGTGACTTTCCGAAAGATCCTGCTTAACAAGTGCCAGAAGGAATTTGAAAAAGAGATGTCAGAAGAGAACCTTGTTCATGTTAAAATGGAGGCACTGGCACAGCAAGGACTGAAGGTATGTCACATTGATCTGTTTGAAGTAATGTTAGTTTTCAATCTGTACTACCTAACTCTTTTTTTTAACCTTTTTTATTGACATTGTTCACATAGAGTTACAAGTTGAGAGTTATACCCGTAGACATTACAATAAAGACCAGAAACTACAATCTGTAGCACCAGGTTACAGTGTTTGTTTGTTTACATAATTAAGAATACTCATTATGTGTTCGAGGTCTAAGGATTGTTAAGTATCATGAACCACTTTAAGTTGAAGTTCTCTTCGTTACTGTTTTTTGTGGCAATGTATTTCTCAATTTGGTATGTATAATCGATCTCTTTTTTAAAGGCTTTATATATTGGATTTGTTTTTGCATTTTTGCATTTGGATTTGTTTTCCAAGGATAAGGATGTGATTGACAATAGTTGGACATTCCTTACTGGTATCTCCTATGAAAATTCTTTTTAAAGATAACGATTCTTTGTAAATGTTTTTTTGAAAAAAGAAATTTGTAACTTTGTTCCAAAATATTTTAGAAAATATTCATTCAAAAAACAAGTGCTCAACCGTTTCTAGTTCTTCGTTGCAAAATGTACATAGTTCTGAATGTACCATACCAATTCTTTTTAAAAAAGAATTAGTATATATACATCGATTAATAAATCTGTATTGAAAATTATGACTTTTGACGTCCGTTCAAACGTAGTAGGAACACTCTTTCCATTTCAGGATCGCTTATGTTAAACTCATCTTTGAGCTTTGAAATAGTAGCTCTTGTTTCCGATTTTCTGCGAACAAATTCCGGGTAGATTTTTTTTGTTTTTACAGAGAGAACCTAAAGATACTTTTTCCTGATTTACATCCACTTCAAGCTCGTTCTCACAGAAGTTTTCTTTTGAAAGATGACTATAGGTTCTTTGTATTTAGGTTTTATTGTTCTTATTAACCCCCTCCAAGTCATGTAACTACTAAAGTCAATAACCTTTGCAATTCATCTTTCGAAAGGCACAGGTCTGTTGTCAATGGTAAAAAAGTCTCCAATATATACAATGCCAATATTATATAGCTTGCTACAAAAGATCGGTTTACAATCAATAAGTAAGTTTTTGTTGTTTCACACCAACACTTCACCATTTTTATCTGCTAGTTTGAATTCAGACCAAAATGACAAAATCTCTTAATAAAATTCTGGTAAAACATGTTGTAGGAGTCTCGTATCATAATTACAGTGAAAAATGAGTTTGTCACCCATGGGAACAAGCAGGGACGAGAGACATTCTTTCCAGAATGGATTTGGAAAGGTGTTAGTGTCGGAGACAGACACATATCTTTGGATCCATTTTATCTTTTGATTTTTTATCATACTCTTTAACATCTATCATGCACAGACCCCCTTCGGCTTTTCTAGTTATTAGCGTATTCCTTTTTATTTTAGGTTTCTTCGATTTCCATATAAAACTAAAGACTACTGATTCAATCTCTCGGGTAACCCAGTTTGGGACTGGTTCAAATGAGGCAACGAATGTCAATTTTGAAAAAGCTAAGGTTTTGACTATAGTTATACGTCCAATCAATTTCAGATTTCTTTGGCGCCAAATGTTTAGTGTTGCTTTAATCTTTTTAACAATAGGTGTGAAGTTTTCTTTATCCTTATCCTCTCGACTATAAGAAAAATAAACGCCAAGGGCTTTTATAGATTCAATTGGCCACAAAAAGACAAAAGGGCTTTTAACACAGTCTTTGTTTTTTCCAATCCAAAATCCTTGGCTTTTGTCTTTATTTATTTTCAGACCGGAGAATTTAGCGAAATCTGATAAAAGTCTAATTAAGTATTTTGCCGAAGCTTTTCCATCAATTACAGCCGTTGTGTCATCAGCAAATTGAATCAATTTTGTTTCTCTTTGCTCAATTGTTATCCCTTTAATATTCGGGTCAGCTCTAATGGCCGCCGCCATAACCTCAACAGTGAGTATGAATAAAAGGGAGACAGTGGATCACCCTGTCGTACTCCCCTAGTCACTGGAAAATAATGAGAAGTTGTTCCGCAGTTTATCACACAACTGGTGATATTAGTGTAAAATAGAAAGATGGAGCAGAAAGATGGACCGAATTTGAAGGCTTTCAAACATTTGAATAAAAAAGACCATTCCAGACTATCAAATGCCTTTTCAAAGTCGAGAAAGAGAATTATTCCAGCTTTATTGTTTTCTTTGGCATATTCCATGACATCATTAATTGATCGTATTGAATCACCGATCCACCCTCCTTTGACAAAGGCCGATTGGTCTGAGTGACCAATTTATTTGTTCAGCTTGACGGCGATTTCGGGCCTTTTCCTTGGAGAATGACCGGCAGAATTTTCGAATTTCGTATTTGGCTAATTCCCACGTAAGTTGTATATTCTCATTTTCACGATGTTCTTCTATCCAAAAAGGAATTTTTTCTTCCATTAAATGGACAAATTGGTTATCGCGTAACAGACTATTATTGAATTTCCACAGACCGTTACCTCTGTTTTCTTCGGTTGAAAAGTCAAATTCTAAAACGATTGCAGAGTGGTCTGATATTACGGAGGAAACGATATCGATGTGCTTATTATGGTCCTGGAGTTCATTTGACGTAAGCCACAGGTTGAGTCTACATTGAATTAAGGGTTTATGCTGTCTCCATGTAAATTGTCTCTTATCTGGGTTTCTTATTCTCCAAACAACTTG
This sequence comes from Umimayanthus nakama, assembly GCA_027574985.1. Taxonomy (NCBI): domain Eukaryota; kingdom Metazoa; phylum Cnidaria; class Anthozoa; order Zoantharia; family Parazoanthidae; genus Umimayanthus; species Umimayanthus nakama. Next base: position 8,017 of record JAOBRG010340704.1, on the reverse strand, counting down.
CAAATATAAAGAACTCATTAATGTTTGTATCTCATGAATGCTGGAAATTTTCAGGTCTGAAGAGCCGCCCTTCTTGTCCAGATCTGTAAGAGGGCAGTTCAACGGTTTTATTTACCACATATATAACATTACATAAGAAAATGGATATAAAAAATGAAAAAAGGTGTAGGGAACAGGATTTACAACCCTAGGGGGTTAAACTAGCATTCCTGCTCCCATCTTATTTTACAATAACTCAAAAAGTGATAGTGTAAAGAGATACCGTAAAGCAGAATAATTAAAGGAAGTTTTTATTTACAGCTAATTTGATACAATTTAAGTTATGTAAGTCTTACATAGCTGAAATCTTAACAAATACCAATACTATTTTTGCGGCTTAGACGAATATCTCCAGAGAAATGAAGACGATTTTCAGTAGAAAAGGAGATTACAACAATTAAAGTCAGCAGCAACTGCAAACAGCAGTTAAAGTCTCCACCTATGATTGTATAGTAATCATTCGAATTGAAAACCGATAGCTTGTTATTAATCATACGAAAAAAATTTGTAATCTCCTTTTCTACTGTTGGAGCATAGACGTTTGCAGTTTGAACTTTGGACTCGTTTATTACTGCTTGAATAAATATGTATCTTCCGTAGCTGTCAACTTGAAATTTTTTATATTCAAAATCCAAACCGAGAGAAAATTATGTTACCTCCCCATTCGTTCCTTCATTGTTGTTCCAGATCGTTTGTACTATGTGTTTCTTGTAATAAAATGATATCTGCCTTCCTACTCTTTGCCCAAGAAAAGATTGTTTTCCTTTTCTTGAAATCACCTAGACCTCGAACATTTAGTTGCCTATTCCTATCTTTGTTGCTGGCATTTTAAAATAATAACACATTGTTTTTCCTGAGCGAACAGGATTGTAACTTGGCGGACGTTGTTCTATGTGTAAAGTCTTCAAAACTCTCAACGTTACAATGACAAAACAACACAGTACAGTACAACACGAACCAAAACAGAATACATATTGTGCTTTTTCCTTAAGTTAAAATAAACGCTTGTGTTTGGGGAGGGGGTTAGGACAAAAACTAAACATCTACAAAACACATATAATTTAAACTCGAAGATACGGACGGCCTGTAATACTACAAAATTACACAAACACAAATACATCACAGATACACAGTCGAAATCGTACTTACCTAAGGGCGTTGCTCAAAGTGCGCTTTCGCCGAGAGTCTCGTTTATGACTTTAAGAAAACTCATCTCTGCCTTTTACTAGAGCAAAAACCAGATCTGAAACTATCTAGTAGTGTGTATCAAGGAGGATTAGAGAAATTAATGATTGAATGTTTAAGCATACTCCGTAAAACACTACTACAACTATATAAACCACATATAAACGTTATAGATAATCAACGAATAAAAAATAGATAACAAATAATAATGATAATAACAATAATCGAGAGCGTCCTAAGCTGCTAAACTTCCTTTCTTCAAATAATAGCTACTGTGCGCAGAATTTAACTTTAAGGAAAATTGAGTAGACTGTTTCTCGGTTCTATAGTCGTGTTGCCCATGAGTTAGTTGGAAAATTTATAAAAATCTGATCTAGTCTGTTTTAATTTATCATGCATGCTTCTTATACTTATCAAAATAAAACCTAATGCGTTTTATTATTCATACTCTCCTGATGTTAATTGAATTGAATTTGGCTTCGCTTCCCCAGATACCTTGTAAAGAATTTGAGCGGGAACAGTCCAGGGAATGAATGCAAGCTCAACATTTTCTTTCTCTTTGTAGTGTCGCAGATACTCTCTCCGCAGTTGTGCCCTTCTGCTTCGAACTTTCTTGCTCACGTCGTCTGGAATATATATTTGACAGTCATTGAATTTATTTCCTTTTAACTTTTTGGCAGCTGCTCTGAGCACTCTTGCTTGTCGTTGTATCTTAGTAGGTACACGTGAATCGGTCTCGGTTTGGAGTTTGCATTTATTGGGCCGCTACTGGTCTGAAAGTGGAATCCTTGCGGCAAGATGTTTGTTCGGTGGGCTCTCATTACTGCAATATCTTCCAACTCCATATGTTTCTTGAAGAACTCCTCTTCGAGAAATTTTTCAATATGTTTTCCTTCCGACTGTTCCTGTAAGCCCCAAATAACTATGTTGTTCCGCTTGGAGCTAGCGATTTTCTAAGTCGTCCATCTTGTCTCGCAGCTCTCGCATTTCGTCTTTGCCTGCCTTGTGTTGAAGTTCTAAGTCTACCTTTCGGAGGTCGACTTCAAGTGAATTGTGGCTCTCTTTTATTTCTTCGACATCTGCCCTTATACCTTTCTGTGTCACTTCAAGGCATTGTAGTTTTTCCAGAATGTTATCTAGCTTCTTCTCCTGTTTCTCCTTCCACTTCAAAATCTCATCCATCTTATTCAGGATCCTGTCGAGTTTGTCTTCGTTCACTTTGTCCGAGTCCTTGACCTTGAAACGGCTTCTGGTTGTAGGACGGCTCACATACGAAATATATATTACAGCAAAGAGTTGAGGATAAAAACATAGGTTTGACGGCAGTCTTTAATATTAATCCCAGGTTGAACAGAGACTCTCGTAAATACGGCCTCTCCACTCGCCGGACATGCGTACCTAATTCTTATTTCCATAAAATGAAACAAAGTAAACGACTACAGCACACGGTCAAAATTTCGTGGTTTGGTTTTCGTAATATAAATGAAAAACGAACAGTAAACTTTGCTCTCGTACAGATCTTTTGAAAACTAACACATACTATCAATCTAGGGCTGAGTTTTAGTCTCAGAATGTCAGAAAATAGTATGAAACTATTGCATGTTGAACGTTTTGTCGGAGAGCCGTTCTTCAGGCTCCTTGGAGATTCCGCAAGTTTGGCGCTCAAAATATGTTTTGTTAGCTGATCAGATAATCTTTGGATTCACGTTTAATATGAGCAGAAAAAACAAGAGTTATATGATCAGTTTCTAAAAATTTGCTGAATCTCTATGAACTTTTCTATGTATTATTCATTTACTTATTTCCATAATTATTTACTTATTTATTTGCTTAGCTATTGATTGCTTGACTGGTTTATTTGTTGGTTGGCTTGTTTTATACATAAATTTGGAAAGCGGTTGGTTGCACAAGCCCTGTTTGCTGGGTCGTAGAGTTTTAGCCCGGGTTTACATGGAGCGCCGAGCAGGCCCGAGATGCGCGATATTTCTTTCGCGAAAAGCCTAGGTTTAGCTCGAAATGGTGCTTTTCTTTGTTACCCAAAGCTTCAGTTTAAAACTTCACCCACACTTGGCATAGAGCATTTCTAAAATATACTTTTTTGACAGGAAGATGAGCTAGAAATGAGGAAAGCTAAATACGAAAAAGATGAAACCGACATTTCGATAAAGAGACGACCGCTGGGAAACATCCACTTCATTGGGGAACTCTTCAAGCTTAAAGTAGGTGTAGAACTTGGCTGCTTGATAGTTATGTCTTAACCTTCGAACTCAAAACTCATGTAGCTTTGAAGTTAGTTTTAAGGAAACCCCAACGAGCATACACCTGCGGTATTTAGAAAATTATATTGTAGCATAGTGTGGTCACTCTTTATCTCCATCAAGAAAGGTGGTGGAGGAATCGAGCAAATTTAGATTAGCGATGTGTAGACGAGCCTGAATTAACATTATTCAAAACAGGTTTTCATATTTCAAAACTGCTGCTGGAAATATACATGAAGGGCTTGTTCATTTGTAGTGAAAATTATTGCTACTTATTGATGGCTGGTATTAAGATAACTTTCCAACTTATCGATTTTTGCACTGATCTTACTACATTTTGTTATCCTAGCAACTTGACAGTACCTCAAATACACCCATGTTTTCGGATTTGCAGTGTTTTACACAAAATTAATTGGTTAAATTTTTTTCTATTACATCAAAAATATTTTAAAACCACGAAGCACATTTGGAGAAGTCTTAAAAAGTATCAGTTGTCAAGAGGTTTCTGGTGGCACCCTATTTTACAAAATCCAAACTATAGTCAGAACCACCTTAATCGTTCTTATAATAGACTCGCCAATAAACGTAGTCTTTTACTTTATTCTCAGCAACTGCGCATGCCGATCTTGATGCACCTGGCGTTTTTTTGAGGCTAAGCAGCAAGAAAATTTATGATTACTAACATGTTTTCGAAGCCTTTATGGAACAGTGGCATAAAAACTAAGGGCTTAGTTAGGCATTTCAGCAACTTGCCGTAACTACCTGTTGGCAATTTGGCAAACACGTCCTTCTCCACAAGAAGAAAAAAAAATATTTTCTTGTTTGCAATACGACAAAGAAATGATTGGCAAGAGTTTTTAAAACTTATGGTTGTTTTGTTTCAGATGTTGACTGAGAATATCTTACATCACTGTACTGTGGAACTCTTGAGAAGCACTAAAGAGGAATCTTATGAATGTCTCTGCAAGTTGCTCACCTCTACTGGCAAGGATTTGGATCATGAGAAGGCAAAGGTATATTAATATGAGAATAAGTTTGTAATATGTACATTAAAAGTAATGCATTAATTCATAAAGTATTGTTCCATATGAACCATTTTAACAGGTGTTACACAAATTTGTGATCAATCTAGTGACACGAGGCATTCATTGAATCAGCTGTCTCCTGTTTAACAACGCCTGCTGGCGCGTGTGAACAGTGCATTGTTGACTGTATCACAAATCAATTTTCATTGGTTGATGGCAGGTAGCAAAGTGATGTTTCCCGTCGCCAAAGTTTTCGGTGGCATTTTTGAGGACAACACGACGTATTTAGAGACCTCAGAAAAGACACTCAAAAAACAACTAACTATAACACGTCTTTTGATACGCTTTAAGCTTCGTTTTAAGAAATAACCGGAGAGAAGTCGCTCTGAGCGTTACTTTCAGTTAATCAAACACGAGAATTTTTATACTACCTAATATATAAAGTAGTACTAGAGGAACACGGCAACACTTACTGTTTACTTAGTAAACAAGTTTGTTTTCGATTTCCGCTTCGATTACGATTTTGTTTTGTTTTGGTTCACTGCCGACACACAATACGATGGGCGCAACCATTCTCCGTTAACCATCGGCTGGAGCTCCAAGCGAGTCGTAAGGCCGAACGCGAGTGAGGGTAAAGGAGAACTTGAATTTGTAACTCAATTTTAAATATTTCTATGCCTTAGTTTTGAGGCTTTCAGCGAACATCACCTATAGCGCCATGCATGACAACAGGGAATCGTAGCGGCGTTGTACCAAAACAAAACAAACGAGACCAAAGCTCCTGGATCGAAGCAGAAATAGAAATCGAATAGAATGGGCTAAGTGTTGCCGCGTTCCCTTGGTATAACCCGTTTTCTTTTCTTTGAATCAGTAAACAGAGTAAGTCCTTACTTATGACAATCCGAAGTTATTAAACTTATTGGCTACAAATTAATTTATGGAGAGACTAACACATGGATACGCAGAGACACTAAATATATCTTGGAGTGTTCAAATCGACATCCCACGAGCGATCGCGGCGAACGAGCGACATATATCAAGATTCAATACAAGAAGATAATCTCTATACCTACAAGCGTTCATGTATCATTCTGTTAAGTATATAAACTACAAACAATGAGCGACCGATGCAAATCAATTGCCGACTGCAAAGTCGGGTTTTGTCATGGTAACACAAGAAGATCACCGACTGGATGAAATTGACACGTAGAATCATGGCATTTTTACGTGTGATTACGGGTATGATTTTGCTCCATGGCCATAATCCTCGAAAAACTTTTTAGTGTATATAATATAATAGAAATGACTTTTCCCCTGACAGCGTCGAGTGGATCAGTATTTTGATCAGATCAACAAGATTATTCTGGCCAAAAGGACATCGAAGCGTGTGCGCTTCATGTTAATGGGTGTTGTGGAACTGCGGAAAAGCAACTGGGTTCCCAAAAGGGAGGAGAGCAAACCTAAAACCATTGATGAGATCCACAGAGAGGCACAGGAGCAAGAGAAGAGGACAAAAGGTTGGTATAGTTCCTATTTTAATTTGTTTGTTTTTATAGAAAGTTCATTAGTTTGTTACTTATAGTCTATAGTCAGTTAGTTTGTTTATTGGTCAGCGAGTTTATTTATTGCTTAGTGAGTTTAATTGTTTGTTGGTCAGTGAGTTTGTTTGTTAGTAGCCGGTTAGTGAGCTAGTTAGTACGTCAGTCAGTAGATAGTAAGTTAGTTATATAGTTATAGTCTGTTACTTTTAATTTGTAATATTTATGTTCGATTTTATATACTTGTTTCGCTTTTATCTATTGTATTTCCATTTTTACCAGGGGGTTATTTTAAAAGGAACACTTTAAACTTTGTTTGTATTAAACTGGCAACCTGACTATACATATGTTTTACAATATTGTATAACTAAAGTGATTAAAACTAAAACTAAAAAAATTATATTTCATTTTTTTTACAAGAATACTGTCTTTCGGACCAAGGCTGGAATATTCTTAGTTTTTTGCCGATTTTAGGCTGAAAATATTCTTACGAAAATTCTTAGTTTCGGGATAACGGTGACACGAATTTTCCGTTTTTAAAATGACCGTTGTATCGAATAGCTTCAAAGATAGTAGTTCTATTGACATGCAATACAGTACGCTTACTTGGCTGATTCTGTTTTCTTAATTCCTTTTGTTGGCGTTGCCATTTGGGATTAGAGTGCAACTGCAATACATATCATCAGTAATGCGATTTTATTTCAAACATGAAAAATTATGTTCTTAAGGTCACCGTTCACCTTGAGCGGTGTTTTCGGTTTTTCGTATGTAACTTCGTTAATACGTATCGGCTACCCACAAACCTTTATATCAATGGAAAGATTATGAAATGATCTTGCTGATGGTGGATTTTTTTACAAAAAAATTTGTTTGAATGCAAGCTTCATAAATCAAATTAACCCTTTCGCTTCTAGATGTCAGTGTGGCTGTCTGCTTTGATTTACGCCATTTGTATTTTGTTTATCAGTTTTACTACCATTTGCTCTCTAATTCCGTCCTGGCCATTTTTGATTGAAATCGTTTTTAATTTTCTGCAGGCTTTGAAAAAAATTCCCCATTTGCACCATTCAAAACTGCACTGTTTGAATCATAAAAAAAAATTGGAGCCAAAGTCCAAAAATCGCCAGGACGATTTACATCTTCAGCTGTTGTTTTATAAGCTTGCCAAATTTGGCGGCATGGTATTAAAAATAGGGGGAGCATTGACCATCACACTGTCGCAGTTTTAGCAAAAATATGTCTGGAGAAGTTAACTCCTAAAGTATGCCGCACGCCATAAAATGTACATTTTCTTTTCCGGTAAAGACTCTCGTTCGACATATCTCACAAACTATTAGACGTATTGAAAAACAATTTTTGTTACTAAAAGTTCATTTGATGTATAATTATAATTGTATTCTGTGAAAATCTCAGTTTTGATATTTTGATCCGTTCTAACATAAAGCCTAAAGGTAATCTTAACAAAATTTATTCTTAATGGTTTCTTAAAATTTGGCAAACTTCAGCCTTAAAAGTCTCATAAAGTATATTCTTATTTAAAAACAATGAAACTGTATATAAAAATAACTACTTATTAACCGAGAGTGAGGTTTGTACGGGAAATACCAAACTGAGGCCTTGCTGTAACCACTAAGTACTTATTAACCGAGAGTGGGTTCTGTAAAGGAAATATCAAACTGAGGCCTTGCTGTAACCACTAAGTACTTATTAACCGAGAGTGAGGTCGGTACGGGAAATATGAAACTGAGGCCTTGCAGTTATAACTAAGTACTTATTAACCGAGAGTGGGGTCAGTACAGGAAATATCAAACTAAGGCCTTGCACTAAACACTAAATACTTTTTAACCGAATGTGAGGTCTGTACAGGAAAATTCAAACTGAGGCCTTGCAGTTATCACTAAGTACTTATTAACCGAGGGTGAGGTCTGTACGGGAAATACCAAACTAAGGCCTTGCACTAACCACTAAGTAC
>JAOBRG010340693.1:0-14152 GCA_027574985.1 Umimayanthus nakama | reverse complement strand
CAATGTTCACTGCGCCATCCAAATCAACAGAGGACTTGTGGAAAATTGAACCCACTCAAAAACGATTTGATCCAGGAAAACCAAACTTCTGAGGATCAATGCAATTGAACTGTCAACAATTTGACCTAAACTGCAATGTTCACTGCGCCATCCAAATCAACAGAGGACTTGTGGAAAATTGAACCCACTCAAAAACGATTTGATCCAGGATCCTTGCTGACTCATACTGAATTAATGATGCAAAAACCACAGCTATGACATTTAGAAATCAATGATAAATTGTTACAAGTGAAGTATTGATGACTAAATTAAGACTGATTCATATGCTGCACATACAAGTATAATTTTATATTGGATACAACTGGAACCAATGAATGATATCACTACATGGATACATCTACTGCACGAAAATCAAACTTTTGCCAATCATTGCACTCATTGAATCTGAACTACCATGTTGATTATACTTGAACTACAGTCATTAAATTGCATCATTCAAACTAACAATTGGAAAGATTTATGGAAAGGCTAACTTACTTAACAGGAACACAGTCCAGCTCATGATCCTTGATGAATTGTTCATAAACAATCGATATTTTTTCCGTTAACAAAGCAACTTGAACAACCAATTACGAAAGATGTTATGCAACAGCATGACAGTACAACCTTCACTACTAAACACAAGAGCAATATGAGTAAAGTATTGATCACTATAACTGATCAATTTAGTCAACATGCTCTTATGTTATCCCTTGTTGGATAGTTTGATAGTAATTATCTTCACAACTTGAATAGTAGGATGCAAAGTAATTTACGGGGATATTATTCAGATTTTGTAAACAAAACATTTAAACCAGTAGCTGAATTAAACAAATGAAAATTTTTCAGTGATCTGTCTCAAATTTGTATTACATAATATATTATTAACTAGTAGGAGTGAGGGGGAACATGGAGTCAGGTCTGCACTGCCCTTTTCCTGTTCCCTCCACTCCTTCCTGTCCCCTTTACTCCCATCACCAAAAGGGCCGAAGTAGGAAACGGGATACGGTATTGGAAATTCCTGGGAGGCGGTGGTCTGATCAAGTACTTCAAAATGGAAATTCCTGATGGAAGGGAGTCTCACCAAATACCTCAAATGCAAATTCCTGGGGGAAGGGAATCCTAATATTTTCCTTCCATGGGGGTCTAAGTGTGGATATTATACACATATATACTGACACACCTAATGTCAGTCAGGGCCCAATGGCAGAATCTTGAGTCATCAATATCAACGGCAGTTGAAGGATGATGATGTCCAAATACTGCTTTATTATATGAAATCACTGTTAGTTTCATGTCAGACCATGTCCACTGCACCATGCTCAGATTCTAACAAAGACTTTATCAATAGGCCCGAGTGTAAGCTACCAGTAGCTTCTTGTTTATGTTGTATTTTAGCAGTTTTTTCTTTCATTATTATATCATATATTCTGTATTGTATGTAATATACTTATCTACATTTCAAACGTTTCAAATGATTAGCTACTTTTTGGAATGTTGAAACAAAGTCATTATTCAATTGTTGTTATTATATTGTTATTTAATTATTATTATAATTATCATCATTATTAGTAGTAGTAGTAGTAGTAGTATCATTATTATTATTATTATTATTGTTATTATTATTATTATTATTATTATTATTTTCCTTCCACCTCAGCGTCAGTTTATCCGTCCCATAGCAATAAAATAAAACTTGTTGGTGCTCTTGTAAGATGATCATTTATTAGGATCTACTCAGTTTTTCCCAAAAATGTTGTAAATTACGGAGCCCGCGAAGGGTCATAGCTACTCTTTTTTTATGACATTTATCTCGACATATATCTCAACATTTATCTCGATATCTGTTGACTTATATGTTGACATATACAACGACTTCAGCTCGTCACGTGGCTCCAGTTGGGTTTCGTCAAGATGGCGGAAGAGGATTCAATTGAGAAGCAAGTATTTCTTGCTGTTTATATCCAAGATTACAATAAAGCTCGATTAAATCATTTCTTGCTTCCATTTTCAGCTTCGGCGTTTCCTCGTGAACAGATTTGCCGTCAAAGATAAATGTCGAGTTAAATGTCGAGATAAATGTCGACATATATGTCAACATATATGACGACATATCGGCGTCTTAACTTCGAGTCGAAATATATGTCGACATATATGTCGACATAAAAAAAGAGTAGCTATGGCCCTTCGCGGGCTCTGTAACAATGATCAAAGTCCAAGTTAATTTCTCTTCTTTGTAATAATCGTTTTTTGTTGTTTCTTAGCAGTACTTCCACTTAGGGAAGTCGGTACACTAAGTGGTGTTTGCACTGCAGCTGCCATTTTTACTCTTGAATGCACTTGCGCAATGAATGAGTATTGGATATAGTGCAGTGCAGTGTGGTCCATCCGTCGCTCGATTTTACTAAACTACTACACTCCTTTTTATAAGAATCTTTTTTATAAGAACACTGAAGCTGAAAATCGCCAAAAATTTAAGAACATGTTATGAACTTGCTGAGGCTGAGAAAAGGTGAAGAACATTTAATTATGATGATAACTTATTGCAAATAATTAATTTAGTGTTAGTAAAAAATTGTATCTCGGCGGATTTCTTGACTAGAGTTCGCAGGTAACAATTTTACTTCTCATGTTTTCTCATTTACAGGACAAAGTACAAGTCAATGTATACACAAATGTACCACAAACGATATATGTTTTATTTATATTGTCTAAAATCAGTAAAGGTATTTTAAGAACATGTTTAAGAACATTAAAAAAGAGTGTAGTTAATATCAAACGACAAAAAATTCAATATAACCTTTCTCACGAATCACATCACACCACCATTTGTCCGAATTCAGTTTGACTGCATGCTCACAAATACGCAATAACAGCAATTCTCATTTCCAGCTTTTTATTTCAATTTAATAACAATTAAAGATGATTTTCACTTTTCTTTATGATCAAGAGGACCTTAACAAGACCGGAACTGAAGCTCTCTTCTTCCTGGCGATGTCAACTGAAGTTGGGGCTAAGCTATATACGCTTTTCGTTTTCTGCTTTTCGTCGTACCAACGAGGAAATATTAACACTTTAACTAAAGCTTAACACTTTTTAGTACACAAATAATACTGACGAAGTTACATTCCTCGATCCACATGAAGATAAATGCTAAGTTTAAACACATTTGTGTAAATTTTTACAAAGTTATCAAGCTTTTACCTTCTTTGAGTTATTTTAAATGTTTTTGTTTATATGTTCGCTTATTCACGAAAATACAACACACTACACGCTTTTTGTATAAGAACAATTTAGCAAGGACAACGAGACTCAAATTTTGCAAAAATTAACAACAACGTAAGAACAATCCAGGCTGGAATTTTGAATCATAAATGCAAATTTTGTTTTCCTCAAATTCGACTGTATCGAGCGTTGAAATGCTCCAAGCATTGTCCAATTATTGAAGTCGATTGAAATTCCTTTGCGGTTTACATGGCTTGATATCGTAAGTTAGTTCAAGTTAGGTATGATTGAAATAATTTAGCAGTTGTTTTTTCCTATTGCTGTTCTTATGAGTACTTTTAAAGATAAGAACAGCTTAAGAACAAATGAGGCTGAAATTTCCTGAGGCTCGGCCAAAATTTACTGGTTCTTATAAAAAGCGAGAAAAACATTTGTCCTTAACGTATAAATAAACAACGTGGAGTTTGAATAATACGAAACAGCTTGTTTCAAACCAGAAAAAGCCGTTTCACCGAGCTTCTCAAATGGCGATGCTGTTAGGTATTCGCTCGGGCAACAAATAGCTGTACGGAACTTGAAGAGTCTTGTTACGTTTCTTGATAGCAGCTGAGACCTCACAGAGTTTGTTCTGAAACGTTTCAATGGCTTTCTGTGCACCTTCATCGTAAAACACTTTCTCTGGATAGTCTCCCAAGAAGCGCTGAATCACAAATATAACGCTCCGTTAGCATAATGAACTGTGTGCGCGTGTTACAGTCGTTGTGTTGTTTTTTCGAGTAAGGAGTCAAATTTTAAAATATATGTTAACCCTCAAATGGTCTGGGGCGGAGGTTTGGGCCCCCTCGATGTTATGAAGGGTTTGAAATATTTCTCAATTCTGCTGCTTATTAGTTAACCCGTTTTGAAGTGATTTTTTGGCACGCCACCCTTTTAACCATTTAATACAAAATGAAACATGGAAAATTATTTTGCATTTTATCAAAAAGTATGTAGTTTTTTGTTTTGCAATGTTAATCACAAACTATCATTTCAACTGATAGATTTCCACCCACCGCCACAACCCCCCCCCCCCCCCTCAACTTTATATGTTTGGCAAAAAGGCTTAATCTTGATTTAGAATTCATAGTATTACTTTTCTTGCATGTAGCCGAATACGTTACAAAAACACATTTGGAATGTAACGTGTCATTAGGTTTAAAACAAGTACAAAATCCTATTTTTTAAGGAAGTTCGTTCAGGAATCTCTAAAAAAGATCGCTTCAAAAGTACCATAAAAGCATTTCACATCTTCAAAATGTGTCATTGCACCCCCCCCCTCCCCCCAAAAAGATGTAACCACTGGCAGCTTTCTTGGTTTTTTTTTTTTGCTTAACTCCTTGAGTAACATACGCTAATGACAGCAGTGCGTCGGGGAGAGGTTATAATAAGTCGGTGTGGGTTCTTTTAAGTCCCCCGATAAAAGTCGAGAGGCTATACCAACGTTTTAACGTCCCTATCCACGGACGGTGTGGCGAAAGAAAGTTGCCCAAATTTCAGCCCTCGACCTGGCCGGGAATTGAATCCGGGACCTGGCTGGCAGTCAGAAATCTAACCAACTGTGCCAACCTCGCACACACTCGACCAGGCGAGGGATTGAATCCGGGACCTTCTGTTTGGCATTCGGAGATCTTATCAACACACCAAACCTCACACATACACACCATACCTCATCTGGAAACAGCCTTGTCAGAGCGAAGATAGTGACAATAACCCAGGCAGCCTGTCGTTTACCAGGCAGTGCTTTCATTACAGTGGGCAGATCCGTCACTCCTTTCTTTGTGGGCGGCGGCTGTTTCATGAATGATGGGGAGTTGGGAGGGAAGCCGTAGGTATCCATCTGACTAAAGTTAACAGCGGCGTGTTGACAGGACTGAATAAACACAACCGTGGTGAGGAGGTGACACAGCTCGTTCATGCTCTCGACACTTGAAGGGAAGCCATGTTCCACGTCACCCTCCCGGACGGGATAACCGTTGTCGTGCAGATCTTTCACCTAAAAGGAAATATAGCCGTATCGTTACTTCAAAATGTTAGAATAATTAAGGGAAGTTATCTGCATAAGTGAAAGTGTCTCAAGGTCAGTGACCGAAGTCACTTTGGCGTCAAGTTGGAACGTTAAAGGTTAATAGTGCTTCAGAGTTGATGAGGGTAGATCAGGGACAATGGAAACTGTTTAGGCACGATGGAAGCACTACAAAGTTAATGGAGGGTAGTTCAGAAACAATGCGGGCAGTTAGGCAACAATAAGAACAGTTCAGGGACGATAGAAGCACTACAAACTTAATGAAGGGTAGCTAATAAACAGTACGGGCATTTCAGGGACACTGTCAACAGCTTACAGACAATGGCATGAAGGGCAGTTCAGAAACACTAAGGGCAGCTCGAAGGCAATGGGAACAGTTCAGGAACAAAAGGAGCACAAAAAATAGTGAAGGTCAGTCCAGGGATAATACGAACTCTTTACGGTAAATGGAGGCAGTTAAGGATTAAAAATATAGCGCTTCGTAATCGATGGGAACACTTCGGCATCATATTTAAGTAGCAATCAGGGTTTACAGTTTTACACTTTAAATTCTATAACGTTTTACACTTTAAATTCTATAACAGAAGCACTTGATGGACAATGAGGAAAACCTCACGTTCATTTGGTACTACCTACAATCAATTCAATTAATGAAATTTACAACGCTTTATTGAAAAAAAATGCAGTTACCTCTTTAGCGATATCCTCATTTCACAGGTACTAATCATTGTACTGTTGTCCCCTTCAATCTCTAACTCTTCCAAGTATGAAAGCATTCTCATCCTTTCTCAATTTTTCACGTGATAGCGAAAACCAAGCGCGTAAATAATAACAAACTACTGGCCGGACTTTATTAGTTACTGCACAATTTTAACACATAAAGCAACGTTAAATTTTGTACCACGTGCCAAAGGAAGAGTTTAACAACTATACACCCCAAAATTACAAACGACTGGTTTTGTAACCGTGCGTCGCTTACCCAGTTTTGGAGTTCAGTGTCCTTCTTTACGTCATCATTTGAGTGATAGTACACAGACAGCACATCGTGGATAAACTCGGAGATTATGTTCCACAGTCTGGTGGCGTCCTCACGGTAATGAAACCCAGGAAGCTTTTCTGGATCGTCAACTCCACGCTTCTTCAAAAGGTTTGGGATATCAAACATATCCCAGGTCATGGACTTGTACCATTTCTTCATTAGGGCGATGTGTCCACCTCCCCCTATGGCCAGAGTTTTGTCTGCTGAACCCCCCGGAGAAATCAATAGGTCCCGTCCCAAAGTGTTGATGGCATTTACACCGCGAATGTGCGGAAGAAGTAGCTTGTACACTGGGTGTAATGAAGGAAGGTTTCTATACGTTGCCAAAGCAACCGGCTCCATACACAGGTGAGTTCGAAGGAGATGAGTGATCATCTAAGAAATGAAGTGCAACGATTTGTTAAACAAGGCACAATGAAATGGCTATTTTGATAACTACAATGGTGACACATACGTTTAAAATTACAATTTTACTTATAACTGGTTTATCTAAAGAGATCTTACCAAAGCACAAAATCTCTATCAGCACTTTTTACAGTTCAAAAACACTAATAAAACATCAGATAAAAATAATTAGACTTAGATTTGGAACTAGGACTAGTAATTCCCATTTGGAAATAAGTTTTCTAGTGTCTGAACAAGAACGTGTAACTTAACATTACTTTGTATACTAGTCTCTTAACAGCAGAACTAAAAACACCAAGATGTTATTTCATGATAATTTCGAACAAATTTGACTGATCACACCTGATGAAACTGTGTGTCGGCGTTTCGAAACCACATCTTTGCAAACAGCCAATCATATTCCGAGTCGTTTGGAGTCCAGATGGGGTTGGTCTCACTCGGCTGCTGAGAAAGCTGAATAGCAATGGGTACTAGGTCCCCATTACTCTTCACATAGAACAGTCCAAACGGCTCGGTTACATAGCGTTTTTCACCGTTAACATCATAGCGAGGTATTCCTTCAAGAATCTTGTAAAATGCCAGGTACACGTGACCTGCCTTGTTGTAATAACATGAATTGTTAGTGAATAGCATTGTTGAAATAGTTTGTTTGTCAAAGTTGCTAGCTCTCAGACAGACTCAAACAGTTATCAATCAATTGAAGCTTTACTTAACAAATTCAAATTGTCAATATTTCGAGACTGCAAGAATCCCAGTAAGGGTCTGTTTCCAGGCACGCTGTTTCATTGACAAGAAATCTTAGATACCGTGAGAGAACCCCGTTTTGGACATTTGTTCCCTCTTGCAACAGACAACATTGCACTCTTTACGTAAAACGTTGAAGTGAATTACTCTTATGGCGATAGTTTGTCCTTCATTGTCGGTAGAACTGAAAATTCGTCGAGGCAACTTAGACAATAGTAAAACACAATCCGTTTATTACCAAATGATTAGGGTATAATTTTAATTGAAGAACCAACCCCGTTTTGTTCTTGATAGTGTGAAAAACAAGGAGACATTATGTGTCTTCTGCGAGACGTCCCACTGCCTCATCCCCAATCTCTTGCGCTAGGCTCTTTTCCCTGTCCAAAGGATTCTCCACCAAATGTTCTATCTTTTATATATTTATCCAACAAGTAATAGTCCCGTTTGCCTCACCCCCATTTCTTGCGCTAGGCTCTTTACCCTAGCTATTCAAAGGATTCTCCACCAACTGTTCGGGTTTTTCTGTTTATCCAACTATAAAATTGTCCTGTTTGTCCCACCCCATTTCTTCCGTTACGCTCTTTTCTCTAGCTATCCGAAGGATTCTCTACCAAGTGTTCGATCTTTTCTATGTTTATCCAACTAGTAGTTGTCCCGTCTGCCTCACCTCCATCTCTTGTGCTAGGCTCTTTCCTCGGTCCAACAGATTCCCCACCATTTTTTCAGTGACTGGAAAATTCTTGGGCAGCTTGGTGCATCGCCACAGCGCCTCAGGGTTCACTCCATTGATGTAATTCTCCCCGAACCATTTGTCCTCCTTCCAGCGTTCTGCCACAGAAGGAACTTCTCCAACCCAGCTCGTATATAGTTTACGGTAGTCTTCAAAATTGTCCCAGTCCTCGAACATAGTATAAAGCCTGAAAAACCATTACCGATACAAGAACTGTTTGAAAAGATTGACATTTTTGAAAATCTCCTTAAAAGTAAACGGACGAAAGTGTGATACTTTGACCAAGTGCAATAATTTTAGGGAAAATGCCAATTTCCTAGTGTGTAAGACAGAAAGAGAGATACAGACAGACAAAGACAGAAAGAGGTTGATCAACTGATGTATGGTTTTATTACAAAGCAAGAATGATGTAGAAGAGATTAATTTGAACAAAAGAAAAATCCGACGGCTTTTCCAATCGTCTATTCTTCTATTAGTGCAAAGGCTCTTACGAAAATAATGTTTTCGCGATGCTTTTTGTTTAACTATTTATTTGTAGACTATCATTATAACTTGTAAGAATAAGTGCGCCGAGTGAATACACTATCTAGTTTCATTTTTCAGTCATAGTAACTTAAACGTGTTTTTGTTTGGTGTCTAACAGAACTCATAAACTAGAATAAAAAATAAAGTTAACCCTACAAAGCATAAGCTTAAAAAAGTTAAAAGAAGGCTTAAGGGGGGAATCAGTTGGACCCCTTCTCTTTACTTTTTACATCATTCATCCGATTTATTTGATGATAGGTACATAAAATGAGCTTTCTTTGTAATTTTAAATAATTGAAACCATGTGTGGTTTAATTGGTTTCTGTGGCGACCATAACTATACAAATGACGTCAATAGCGGCCGTTCTTCTGAGTTTTCAAATTTTCAGATTGTTTTCATATTTGATTTAAACACTGAAAGTGGTAACAGAGCGATATTTAACAACTGGAATCTACAAAGTGGTAAGATTAAATTGTAAAGTTGTCAGTATTTAGACGAAAACGGTCGCTTTGTTAGCGAAAAAGTGCACTTGCGTAGACAACACACAAGATGCGTGACTTATTACGATGACGTAACTGATCGTGGCATCACTTAAGAGGCTTGGGGCGGATGTAGCATTTAGTGAGAGGGGATTCGGACAAACGTCGGCCCACTTTATCTAATTGTAGTTGCTGTTTAACAGATCCTTTTCTTTCACAAGAAAAAGTATGGACAAAACATCTGCGTTTGTTTCTTTTTAGAGAGTGCGATCGAGCAACCCAAACCAGCGCAAAAATACGACCCCTCCCCCCCCCGCCTTTTGCCTTTTAGCGTTAATGAAGATAAAGAAATTGATAAAATTGATGAAGTACCATGTATAATATTATGTAATTTCCATGGAAATATCATGGTTATATTATGTAAACACCATGAAAGTATAATAGGAACACTAAAAAAAGTACTGAAATATCGTAGAACTTGTATCATTGAAATACCATGGGAATATCATAAAGAACACCTTGGACCATGGTAATGTCATGGAAATACCTTGGGAATACTATAACAATACGTAGAAATATCTTGAAAACGTCATGGAAATGCCACAGAAATATAACTAAAATATCATGAAAATACCACGGAAATATCATGTAAATACCATGAAAGTAATGTAACATGAAAATGTCCTTGCCATTATGTGTTTAACCAAAAGATCATGAAAAATTTAAAAGCTATGAAAATAGAAATTTACAGGCTACATACAAACTTTGTAAATGTTGTAACTTTTCTAGTGATAATTGAAAAGATGCTGATCCTTTTTCCTCTAAAGCTTGCATTTTTTTGTGCCCACCTTGTCAAACCGAGGTTGATCATTCCGGCTTTCCTTCCCGCTTTGAACGTCTTCTTTGCTACATCAGTAAACTGCACTCTTCTCGGAAGATCCTCATGACCTTTTGCCTTGGTGTAGCCTGGGAGATCGATGTATGCCTCATCACTCCCCCAAAGGAAAGCCTGCTGGTTGATTTGTACCTCCATTTTTCGCTCGTTTCGTACTATTTCGTGTTGATCTTCGAATGGCAAGACGGCTAAAAAAGATTAAAAAATTTTAGAAACCGTACGTTATTAACATCTTTCTGTAGGTCGGCACTTGTTTCACATTGAGATTTCTCTACAGAAAATCCGTAACCAGGTCTCGCTACATAGAGCGCTCTTTCTACATATAAAATAAATGGTGAGTAGATTCTTGTCATGCAAAGACTGTGAGTAAAAAAAATTTGTAAAGACAACACAAAAAACAGCGTTGCAATAATTTTTTTCACTCAGTGACTTTCTTCATTTGTTCTAACATTCTAAGCACGATCTTCCTCCCGCTAGCAACAGCCCATATGAATACATGATAAGCGCTGTTTATTTTTAAATTAAAAAAATACATAAACAAAGTTCTAGGTAATTGAAAACGGAGCCGTACGTTTGAATACCATATTATTTCAATTTTAATACCAGTACCGTTTGAGAATTTCTTTCTATCTATCTTTCTTTCAGAAGTAATTTGAAATTGTAGATAAATTTTGAGGAAGGTTATAAAGTAAAAGCTCCTTTACACATTGAAAGTAATACAGAACTGAGAATGACTGTATGGCTGTGTTATGCTAGCATACTGTCTTTGCGTTCTTAAAGTCGTCAAAATCACGTAAGAGATCGGACAGGTTTAATAAACACCGGCCGTTTACCTTCGCCTCTAAAGAGTACAGCTTGATCGTTCACCCATCGGTAGCAGGGGAAGTTATAAATGTTGCCGGTCTTAGAGTTGATGACGGTCACCTTGTTACAATACCAATCCGGGTTCTGTCGGTACCAGCCCCCTCCCTTGTTGTCGAGTTGCACCAGTAGGACCTCCCCCACGTCCATGGTCTCGATGCTGTACTCATCAGTCTGACCCGCCTCGAAGTCATCATGGAACCACTTGTCGAGTGGATAGGCATCCGTTCGACCTTTAGTACCTGTTAGTATTATCGAAACGGTTGGTTCATTTCATGAATTGTTTTCTTTTGCCCTCTAAAGTAAAACTAACAATACTAATACTTAGAAAGAGGACAACAAAAAAGAAGATAATAAAAATAGATTAAACATAAACAACAAGGAGAAGAAAGAGATGGCAAAGAAGACAAGGAAGGTGACAAAAAAAGATAGATGAAGAAGAAGGAGAAAAAGAAAACTCAGAACAAGAAGAAGAAGAAACGAACTCTGCTGCGGATTTTAGAAAAGAGGGACTTATATTCTAAAGATGTGAGTTCACAACCGATTAGCCTTACGAACGCTAGTATGCAGTATAAACCAGATGTCTCCATAATAAAATTTACTCAAGGCTAATTGAATGTGCCATTGGATGTAACATGGTCCAGTTGCCTTTCCCTTTCAAATAGCTTTGAGCTAGCACATTAATTTCTAGAGCAACATTCATTTCTTAGCTAACGTAATTTTTCTATTATTACATTTGTTGTAAAAACTGTTTACTGAAACGTCATTTTGAAGTTTAGGAATTACAACTTTAGCTCTTAAAGGAGTTTTGTGTAAGTAACATTGATTTACAGGCTGGTTCTCTGTTTTAAATATACACCAGTTTGATTCTGTATATTACGTGAATGATCAGGCATCTATTTTCTCACCTGTCAGTTTAATAGTAATGGTAGCGTCTGTTCCAGCCCCTTCCTGGTTACCAGTCTCCACGCGAATGATAAAAGTTGTCTTGTCATCCGGTTGATCAGAAGGGGGCTTCAGACTGCGCATGTGTTGACTGAAAGCGTAGACTTCAGCTCGAACATGCGCAACGCTGTTGTAATCGTAGATGGACACTGCAGGTATAAGACCCAGCGACGAATGCTGATTGGCTACATTATAACACGTGCGCTCTACAACATCCGGGGCCAGTAGTGTTGTAATGCAAACGTCAGCAAGCTCCATCCATGGATGGGTTTTCAGGTCCCAGGACCTCCCGGCATGTAGCAGCTGAGGAGGGTCATGGTTTTGAGGTTCATGGAGCTGTATCTGAAGTTTGTATCTGATTGGTCCTTTGGAGAGCCGTGCTTCGTATTCTCGCTTCAGATAGTCCGAAGGCCTCTTGTCATCAGCCCGCCGGGTGTGAATACTGAAAGAAGGAAAATTGGTTATCTGCCTTGAACAAATTCGTTCAAAAACGATAGCAGTGAGATTTGACAACGAGTACGACTTTTTGGTATTGACAGGATTTTGCAAAATCATCGTCGGTTCAAATCTTGTGGTCGTCCTCCTGGTTTCTTCGAGAATTTCTGAAACCTTCGTCGTCGACATTACAAAAACAACAACAACAACAATATTTATTTCAGTACCAGTTTTCATATGAAGCGTGACAACAGGAAAAGGGTCTACTGAATAATGTCAGAGAGACTAAAAATTACTCGTTGGTTTTCTCTAAGTTTCAAGCTATTAAAAGGTGCTAGTTCGATAATCTTTTAACCACATGCAAACTAGGATAGTATTTCAAGAGAAAAGTTCATAAAAGAGGCGAGAATTGAACTGAGCGAAATGCCGTATGTATGGCTTCTGCGCATGCTCCCCCCAAACAAATCTGACAATAATTGATTACATTTTGTTTGATCTATAGAAATTTGGCCTTTTAAAGCAACTGCAGTTAAAAGACGACTGAAATTAGAGCAATCGAAAGAAAAAACCGTTGTTGCTCATCAGATACCTAGTTTTCTGCGTTAGACTCCTTTCCTGTTGACGGCGTAGATATATATATATATATATATATTTACATAATTATAAGAAAAAAATATTTAGAAATTGCATGTTGGTACTTAGCTAACTATAATAGCCAGAGGCTAGAGGGGTTAGCTAATTATTTTCATTTTGGCTTTGTAGGGTCAGAGAAGAGAAGACAAAAAAAAACAATTTACTAATTAATAGTTTGTAAACAAATACATTTAGAAGATAATAATACAAGTTCGAAAGCTAAGAAGTCGTGCTTGTGTTCAAACATGTACTCTAGTTAAATCTAAATTCTATGCGTCTTAAAGCCATGTTCTAAGATTTTTGCTTTACAAATTGTTCTTACTTACTGACTGTTTTTTTGATCCTTCCTATTCAGTCTCCCAGTCTCCGGAATGTCCTCGGCTGGTACCAACCGATACCTCACATAATACTTGGAACCATTCTCTGCCGTGAAGTAAAACACAATCTGGGAGTAGTAATGTTGGTCGTGGTACGAGCTGGGCGCTCGACGCATGCCCTCCATAGCCGTATAATAGCTGCAAGTGGAACAAGAAAAATAAAGAAAAATGTACAAAAATATTGTGCATTGGCAAAGGGATTAAGCGTTTGATATATCTAAAGACATCCGATTTTTCTACTTCAGAAGATAACATTAACCCTATTCCGCCTGGGCTATTTTAGGGTGGTTAAATCTGGGGGGTGGGGGCGGATAGTGCCCGCGGCCCATAACTCTAAAATTATTTAAGATAACGAAATGAAATTTGATGAGGTAGTAGAGAATCATAAACCAAATAATTTGATGTAACTTAATTGACGTATGACCTCATCAATATTTTTGATTTTTACCAAAATTTTCTTAATCAAAATATAAAAATTTAGAGACATTCCTGACTTCAAAAATCAATAAATAAACGGTGCAAAGTGTCATTAAAACTTCCTTTTTAATATAAATAACAGTATTTTAAGGAAATTGGGTACTACAATCAGAGATTTTTTCAGCGAAAGTTTGATGTTCAAACCTTTCATCAGCTCTTAAACTATAGCTTTTAAATTTTGCTCAAATTCCTGGTATTTAACACTAATAGTGTAACTAAAACTGTTTTAGTTCTGTTTTCAACGTTTTCGAATACAAATTGACCAAGAAAAGCTTTCAGT